>JBBPJW010000525.1:0-27425 GCA_038088935.1 Pulveroboletus aff. viridisquamosus
TATTGGTTAACATAGATAGCATACTTTAGGGTAGACTCCCTGTACATGGTCTGTGCGCCAGACCTGGCAATATATAAGGCAGGGGGTGCAAGCTGAGGTCTCCTCAGTCTTGCTCTCTTGACCTCTTGGCTGGTTATACAGACTGAACCCTCAGATCTGCTGGCCTACTGGTTTATACAAGAGAAGTGGTCTCATCCTCTCACTCAGCCTAGTTCGAGACCACTAGCTTAAAAGCCTCAGCAGTCATCGCAGATAGATCAGGAGCGTCCACCAAGGACCCAGAGTATTAGCAAGTAACGGGAAGATCCCATTTCACACAGCATGTGACTGTGGGAACTTTGGAGCATGTGATGTGAATGGTTGCATAGTCATGCAATCAGAAGCACATGATTGTGCAAATAAGCTGCCTTACAAGGATAACCCTAGGCTAAGGCTAAGTCCTTTATATCAGAGTATTTCCCTTGCACCAGATATCAGTCACATGATGTGGCAGATCTCAGATGAGATTCAGATCCCTCCAATGATATCTGATCTATTGATCTAGATTAGAATCTGATATGTGGCAGAAATCCAGATTGGATCTCCTCAGCCTTATGGTGGCCATGCCCAATTCATAGATTGGTACCAGTGCTTCCATTCCTCCCACATCCTCATGGTGTGGCTTCTCTTCCTTTCCCCTCCCTAGATCCATGAGGCCACTGCCTTACTCCTCATTGCTGCTCCATGCTCATATATCTATTTAGAGGACTAGAGCTACTTTAGCTATTAGTGACCATAGATAGCATACATTAGGGTAGGCTCTCTGTATATGGTCTGTGCACACTTGCAGACAATATATAAGGCAGGGGATGCAAGCTGGGGAAATCCAGTCTTGCTCTCTTGACCTCTAGGCTAGATCTATAGCATTAATCTAAGGTCTTAATCCAAGAAGGATCTCACCTCTGCTCTCATTTGCTGTCTGGCTTCTTGGTTTATACAAGAGCCCTTGATTTATTACCTTTTCTCATTGCCTTGTTCAGAGCCACTAGACCAAAAGCCCTAGCAGTTATCAAGGATAGGATAGAAGTGTCCATCAAGGAAGACTCAAGTATCAAGCAAGGACAGTAGATACTGCTTTATATATTTATAGCAGAGGCACATGGACCAAATACAGAAAAGATAACTACTATCTAGTAATCAATAGCAGTAAAAACACATTCTGATAAATAAAGAAGCATAGGGAAAAGAATAGAGATAAGGCAATGACCTCATGGATCAAGAGATGGAAAAGAGAACCATATCATAAGAATATGGGAGAATAAAAGGAAAGATACAGGAATAGCAGATATGAATAAGGCATGGTTACTATAAGGCTAAGGAGATCTTATCTGGATTTCTGCCACAGATCAATTCTAATCTAGATCTGTTAGATCAGATATTATTGGCATTAGATCTCAATCTTATCTGAGTTCTGACTATTATCATATATTAGAAAATACTCTAAATAAAGAATTAAATCTATGTCTAGGGTTAACCTTGTTTAGCCAAGTGAGTCTTATAGTTATATGACAAGATTATCAGTGTTTGCTGAATGCATAACACATGATAAGATTAACATATCACAAACTCAATAAAAGGGAATAATATAGAATTAAGGGGAGTCTGAGTTAACACTAGAGATACAAGTGTTATAATGCATATTTTCCCTTTTATTTCATTTTTCACCCTGTTGCATTTTCCTCTGACTCTTCACATATTCACATCACATGACCATGTCACCCATTCACTGTGTTACCATGTCACATCTTCACTATTTCACATTTCACATCTTCACCACTTCATACTTCACTAGATCTAGGCTAATCTAGCCTACAATCTCATATTACCTGTTTTTCTCATGTATTTCTAGACTTTTGCTCTCTTTCTGCCATTGAGCAGCTTACTGTACACTACTATAGGGCAGGGCACACTCTTTTGATCCATGCTCAAGATAAAATAGTATAAAAGGGGTCCAAGTCCAAGCTGGAGTCTGCAGTCTTGTGCACTTGAATCTCTAAGGTTTTCACAAGTGCCTTGACTTAGCATCTCTCTTGTCTAGTTCTCCTAGCCTCTAGTTCAAAGGTTAGGCTTTAGCAGAACCCTTAGCAGTAGTAGAAGCATATACCAATGTTATAATCACTTTTTTATTTTCACATCATGTGACCTTGGGAACCCTTACCATTTCACTTCTTTACTTTTTACTTCTTTACTTTTCACACTTTCACATTTCACATTCTAGAACATTCCAGACCATGACATTATTGCCTGGTAGTTACTGTTACGACTCTGGAAACCAGAGGCTATACCTAGACTATGATTGGAAGAGAAGAAACACTGGGGAAAACCTAATGGAGGCTCAGCCTGTTACGGCTCCAGCCTAACACGCAGTCACATGTGATCGTGAGAGTTCTCCAGTAGCATGTGATGCAGGTCATGTGACCAAGAGCATGTGATCATGCGAAGAAGCAGCCTTATAAGGTCAAGCCCTAGGCTAAGGTTAGTAGTTCTTATACGAGTATTCCCCAGCACTTGCAAGGTCACGTGATGTGGCTGGATCTCAGATGAGATCTTAGATCAGTCCCTGATGATATCTCTAATTGAGATTAGGATCTGAATCTGTGGCAGAGATCTAGATAGATCTCCTCGGCCTCTAGGCAGCCATGCCATTCTCATAGAACCAGGGCAGTGCTTCCCTTCCATTCTCCCACATCCTCATAATGTGGCTTCTCCTCTCCATCCTGTATCCGCGAGGCCCTTGCCTCACTCCTACCACATGATCCATGCATTCCCTTATCTATTACAGAGATGAGCTACTTAGGCTATTGGTGTCCATAGATAGCTAGCATTAGGGTAGGCTCCCTGTAGTTGGTCCATGCACCTTGACCAGCAATATATAAGGCAGGGAGTGGTAAGCTGAGATCTCCTTAGTCTTACTCTCTTGTCTCTTAGCTGAGATTACACAAGGGATCTCTATGATCTCCCAGCTGTCCCTCTTAAGGAATCCCCCTGAGCTCTCTAGGGTTAGGCTCTGACTCTCTCTTGCCTAGTTCGGGGCCACTAGTACAAAAGCCCTAGCAGTAGTGAGGAAGGCACTCACCAAGGTGTCAGTGAAGTATCAAGGATATGGGTAGTCACCCATAACACAGCCAAGGAGCAACCAAGGAATGACTGGAGTTATAACAAGGAGGACTCGGATGAGACGTGTGCCCAGACTACTGAGGGCCTATGCCTGAAGGGCCTGGTTTCCTGAGAAGAGCTAACTAGCCAAGTACTGGGAGATACGAAGTGATAAAGTCTGAAGACTTTAGCACTAGTACCTGCCCTTTATATATTGCTCAGAAGAGGGCACAGACCATGTAACTATGGCCTACCCTATAGTGCTGCATACCTAGTAACCAGTAGCAGTATAGGAGCACTTGTGTAGTACTGTAGGATAAAGCATGGAGCAGGAATGAGGAATGAGGCAAGGGCCTTGCAACTAAGGTGAGGGAATGGAAGAGAAGTCAGCATGGTCAACATGAGGATGGGGATCTCTGCCACAGATGAGATCCAGTCCTAGATCCATCAGATCCATGGACTTAGATCAGATTGTGGATCGGACAGATTCAGGGAAGATCCTGGGGAGATCCATAGATGGATCACATGACCACTGACCATAAGGGAACTCATAAAGTATGCTGACCCTAGCATAAGGTTATTCCGAAAAGAAGTAGGCTTCCCACGATCACATGATGTGAAAGTGGTAGTTGCAAGAGGTTCACAACAGTTATCATGAGGTATTGCTAAGATACTTACTCTCTTATTGCCATTGGACTGCTTACTATAGCATAGTTTAGGGCAGACCTAAGTTACATGGTCTCTGCACCCACCTGTAGCATATATAAAGGGCTGGCACAAGCTGGGGTTTCTGTTCTGCATTCAAAGAGTGCACTTCCATACCAACTGAACTGGTGAGTGGTGAAGGCCCATGACAACAACAAGATGAGCTTTTACAACCAGAGCTCCTAACTAGGCAAAGAAAAGAATTGAGTGAAACCCCCCATGTAGACAAGCAAATGTTACAGAAAGATTAGACTGGGGAAATCCCAAGTCCTTACCACCCTGTATATATATTGCTAGAGGGCACAGCCTTCATATACAGGGTAACTAACTACTATCTATGTTAACCAATAGCAGTAATCTCTCATAACATCTTAAATAGGAAAGAGAGCATAGGGCATATGAGTCAGGAATGAGGCAATGGCCTCATGGATCAAGGATAAGAGAAGTGTTATGGGTGACTACCCATAGTCTTCTTCACTAACACCTTGGTGAGCACCTTCCTCGCTACTGCTAGGGCTTTTGTACTAGTGGCCCCAAACTAGGCAAGTGAGAGTCGGAGCCTAACCCTAGAGAGCTCAGGGGGATCTCTTAAGAGGGATAGCTGGGAGATCGTAGAGATCCCTTGTGTAATCTTAGCTAAGAGACAAGAGAGTAAGACTAAGGAGACCTCAGCTTGCCACTCCCTGCCTTATATATTGCCAGGTCCCTCGCACAGACCAAGTACAGGGAGCCTACCCTAATGCTAGCTATCTATGGACACCAATAGCCTAAGTAGCTCAGCTCTTGTAATAGATAAGAGAATGCATGGATCGTATGGTAGGAGTGAGGCAAGGGCCTTGCAGATATAGGATGGAGAGGAGAAGCCACACCATGAGGATGTGGGAGAATGGAAGGGAAGCACTGCCCTGGTTCTATGAGAATGGCATGGCTGCCTAAAGGCCGAGGAGATCTATCTAGATCTCTGCCACAGATCAGATCCTAATCTCCATTAGAGATATCATCGGATAGATCTAAGATCTCATCTGAGATCCAGCCACATCACATGACCTTGCAAGTGCCGGGAAATACTCGTATAAGAACTACTAACCTTAGCCTAGGGCTTGACCTTATAAGGCTGCTCCTTCGCACGATCACGTGCTCTTGGTCACATGACCCACATCACATGCTACTGGAGAACTCTCACGATCACATGTGACCACATGTTAGACTGGAGTCATAACAAGAAGAGTAACCACATTATGAGAATATGGGAGAATGGAAGAGGAAGTGTACTTGTAAAGGTGAATATGAATGTGGCCAGGCTGCCATAAGGCTGAGGAGATCACCATTTAGATCTCTGCCACAAATTGATCCTAATCTAGATCTCATCTAAGATCTGCCATATCATATGATCAATACTTATACATGGGAGAAACTCTGAATAGAACCAAACCCAAACCTAGGGTTAACCTTGTTTTGGCCTAGAAGTCTCATAATTATGTGTTGAGATCATCAGTGTATACTTGAAGCATAACAGTTTCCCAGTCTTGTGCACTTGAGCTCTTAGAGATTTATACAAGGCACTTGACTCTTTACTACTTTTCCCTTTGCCTAGTTTTCTGTGGGTCTAGATAAAACCACAGCTCTTTAGAAACAAGTGTTTACTAGTTCAGACCTAAGACACAAGGATAGGATGGCTGCTGCCATTTCAACCAAGGCTATAGATATAGTTGCTCAAAGTCTTGCAGTATTATAACTACTGCCTATTGGCTTTAGTCTTTATATAGGTGTGGCTTGTTGCCCAGTCTGGGTCAAGGCTTATTACTCTCTTTGCCTAGTTCTGGAGCTCTAGCATAAAAGCCTTCTTATTTTTGTTGTTAATTCTATCACTTACCAGTTGGCATTGGTTTACAAAGGCACTCTTTGGGTACATAACACTACTACTCCACCTTATTCCAGTTACATTTGTGTTCTTCTTACTCTAGTTTCATTATAGCCTTTCTGACCCTCCATTCTCTTTCTGCTCTATTCTGACTTTAGCTTTGTTCCATTTCCAGTTACATAGTATATCTTAGTTCTTACTTCATCCTTGTTATGTACTCAGCAAACACTAACAGTCTCCTTACATAACTGTGGGACTTGCCTGCCTTACAAGGATAAATCCTAGGCTTAGATTTGATTTAGTATTCAGAGTTATCCCTTACTCATGGATTAGTCATGTAATGTGGCTGGATCTCAGATGAGATCTTAGATTGATACTAATGACATCTGATCTAAAGGATCTAGATTAGGATTGTATCTATGGCAGAGATCTAGATAGATCTCCTTGACCTTATGGTTGCCATGCCTTATTCATATCCATTGACCCTGAGCATCTCTTTCATTCTCCCATATCCTCATGGTGTGATTTTCTTCTTTTTCCCTTGATTCATGAGGCCACCACCTTACTCATTACTTATGCCCTATGCTCTGTTTCCTATTTAGATAGATATAAGTGGTTACTGCTATTGGTAATCATAGATAGTAGATTACTTATTCTGTGTAGAGGCTATGTCTCCTGGCAATATATATATAGGGTGGGCAAGACCTGGAGTTTCTCCAGTCTTAATCACTTGTATCTTACTCCTCTTACTTGGGCACTGCACTGTGATGTTAACCTGAGTTCTTTCTTCTCCTTGTTTCCTCCTTACAGCCTGAGCACTGGTCTCTAGTGTTAACTCAGGTTATCCTCATTAAGATTCACAAGCATAGTTTAGGGCCACTAGTCTAAAAGCCCTCTTGTTATTTAGATTGCCTGTCACTCACCAGTGTTTGCTAGTATTTGGATTGCACTCATGGGGTGCATAACAATCCTCTCCAGACTATTCCATTTCAACTTCACACTTTCTCCTGCTCTTATTCCTTTTCTCTTTCCTGTTTTGACTCTCATATCTTTTTATATTCCTTTAGTTTCAGTCTGACATGCCTTGATGCTATCATTACTGACATCTCCATTTATCTCCAAGATATATTGGCATCTGCTCTCACTTCTAAAATAACAATAACTTTAGTCTCATTTTCCTTTCTTATTTAGACCTTTTACTACTCTGAAACTATAAGTACTGTAACTCCTGTATGTAGTACTTTATTTTGAATATCAATGAAAACACCCTCCCATCTTAACTTTGTCCTTACTCTGACTGAGTTTTTCAGCTTACCCTCTGAAACTCTGGTTCACTTTAAAGTAACTCCAGGCCTTAGTGAAATTCTTAAGAAAATCCTAAAAACTTGTTCTTATTATGACTAGACTTGATGCTCCTTGTCTTACCTGTCATTTGTGTTGAGCCATAAGACTGCTCTTTTATCTTTTTCTGACCCTCTTGTAAATCAGGACACTAAGTTATACAAGAGCATATCACATAAGGTGAAGCCAAGTTCTATTTAACCCAAGAAAAGCTCTCCTTAACCTTCTGAAATCTCCAGTCTTCTTTAGAAGCTCCCAGAGCTATGTCCCTACTCACAGGTTAAGCACCATTAGTATGCCCAATCCTGGAATTGCTCTGGAGCTCTTTTTTACTGTTATTCTGAATTCTAATGGCATCTTACATCTAAAATTTACCTCTTCTAGCTTCTCTCTATAGCATAGCAGTATGCTTTGCCTTGAAGTTCCTTTAGCATCTTCAGAATTAGTTTGAAAGTATAGCAAACTAGATTTGCTAAGTTTATTCAGGAGTTTAACAGTTTTAATAGTTTTAGAAACTAGTGGCTTCAAACTAGGCAAGAGCAAGGAAAGTAAGTAAGTCAAGACAATGGAGACTAGAGTCACAATTACACTACACAGCAGCTAATGCACTTAAGAACAGAAGTAATTAAGACTGGATTTCTCCAAGTTTCTCTCTACTCCTTATATATTGCCAACTGCTATCTAAGGGCACCAATAGCAGTAAGTGTGCATTTACATGGCTAAAGGGAAGCATAGGGCAGAGGATAGGAGTAAGGCAGTGGCCTCATGAATCAAGAGATAAAGAAAAAAAGCCATATCATAAGAATATGGGAGAATGGAAGAAAAGTGCAGGAACAGTGATAATAAAAGCAGTAAGATAGCCATAAGGCCAAGGAGATCCCATCTGGATCTTTACCACAGATCAGATATTATTAGGTAAAGATCTGAATCTTATCTTGAAATCTGTCACATTATGAAAACTATTACCATGCATAGGAAAATACTTTGAATAAGAACTAAACCTTTGCCTAGAGTTATCCTTGTTTTGGCAAGTAAGTCTCACAGTCATGTGACAAGACTGTTAGTGTTTGCTGAGCATATAACACAGTGGCTCAAAAAACTGTTCCAATGTTTGCATTTTTTGCACTAAATGCAATGGCTATCAATAACTACTAATTATCTTGCTAGGCTATAAGTATATAGAATATAGTACTTGCTCTTGGCTTTCTTTTTGTCCAATAATCATAGAATTTGGTTATGTTTTGGTAATATGACAACCATATCAAAATAACAACTCATTGAATCAGTTTTTTGACTATAAATAGAATATAATATATAGTACCTGGTATGATCTTCCTTGGCCTTGATGACTGCTTGAATCCTTCTAGGCATGCTTTCTATTTATTTTTGACACTTCTTCACAGAAATCCTTTTTTACTCTACCACTACCCTATTTTATAATTGATAAACTCCTATAGATATCCTCTTATAACCTAAAAGGCATTTTTTCAAATAACCCCACATGTATTCAATAGAATTTAGATCTGGAAATTGAGCAGGCCAATCCAAAAGCTTGATATCTGTTACAACTCTGGAAACCAGAGGCTATACCTAGACTATGGGAAAGAGGAGGAACATTGGAAAGAAAACTAAATGGTGGCTCAGACGAGGAGCAACCGAGGAATGCCTTGAAGAGTGATGACGAGGAGGACTCAGATGAGACACGAGCTTGAGCTTCCTAAGACCTATGCCTTCCTTGAAGGGCCTGGTTTCCTGAGAAGAGCTTTCTCTAAAGCCTAAAACTGCCTAAGCTGTCAAGTAATAAAGTCTAAGGACTTTAGCACTCTGGGCTTGGCCTTTATATACTACTCTAGGAGGTGCACGGATCATGTACATCCGTGTCTACCCTAAAGATGTATAGTAAGCCAACCAGTAGCATATAAGGCGTACTTGTGTAGGCCATAAGATAACTGCATGGGGTGGATATAAGGAGTGAGGCAAAGAGCCTCTCGTAAGATGTGGGGGAATGGAAGAGAATAGGTGTGGCCATGGTGAGGATGGGGATCTCTGCCACAGATGAGATCCATCTCTAGATCCATCAGATCCGATGAGATAGATGAGATCCATGATCAGAGAGATCAGTGGAAGATCCCTAGATGTACCTCATGGCCACTAACCTTAGGAATACTCGTATAGTATAAGCCAGATCCTAAGTTAGGGTTTAGCCTGATAAGGGATGGGATTCCCATGATCACGTGAGAATGAAAGTGGTTGTTGCATGGTTTGCAACAATATCTTGCTCCTTAAACCAGATTTGAGCTCTTCTAGAGGTATGCTTGGAATTATTATCTTGAAAAGATAATTTCAACTGAAGAAATTCCAGAACTCTTTATGCTCTGTAACAATTCTTTCTCTAAAATTTCCACATAATGTTTAGCATTCATTCTTTTCTCAACCTTACTTAAAAATCCCACACCATTCCATCCAATACAGCCTCATACCATGAGTAATTCTTCTTAAAACTTATTCCCTCTTTTTTCCACACATATTCTTGTCCATCTGATCCAATCCTATTGATTTTAGTCTCATCTGACCAAATTACCCTCTTCCAGTCTTTCACAGTCCAATGCTGGTACTTTAGAGCAAAGACCAATCTGCTTTTTTTATGGATAGTAGAGAGAAGGGTTTTTTTCTTCTTTATCACAGCTTTTAAAAAAGCTTTCTTGAGAATATTCCTGACTGTTTGTGGGCAGACAGGAGTGCTAACAATAGAATTGATGAAATAAGTGGCCTAAACTGCATTACTGGCCTTTTTAGTAAGAATTTTTGTTGAACAATAGCATGCTTGTTAATAGAAGAAAGTTTTGAAGAATAACCACCATAATAATTTTTCTTTTCTGGTTAGATTTCCTAAAGGACCCTAGCCACAGTAGAATTTCCTAGACCAGTTAGAAATGCAATTTTCCTACAGAAAGAATCAAGAGAGGCAAGAGAAATGATATCATCTCTTTGAATAGCAGAAAAATAATGTTATAATGTTTTTTTTTTTTTACCATCTTTTCACCTTTCCTTTAACTCTTCACAAGTCACATCATGTGACCCTGTAAACCCTTTACATTTCACATCTCCACCATTTCACTTCTTCACTTATCATGATCTAGACTGGTCTAGACTATGACATTATGTCTCTTAATAAGTGCATGTTTTTATTAGTCAGATGCTTCTCTTCTGCCATTGGTTGGCTGACTGATAAGAAAGGTCAGACTTACATGGTCTGTGCACATTCCTGTAATGTTGTGGGACAACCTCTGACCCATGCTCTTGAACATCTCTGGTCCTTGGGGAATGCCAATGGTCACTGGACTTCCTTCTAGATCTTCTATAGGGCTTTTGACTAGTGGCCCCTAACTAGGCAAAAGGAAAAGGATGAGTCAGTGAGGCCTTGTGTGTAAACTGGAGCTGCTAGCTGATAAGAGCTGAAGGGGAACCCCACTAGGGGTCGGCCCTCAGATCAGGCTAGGACTAAGCCGAAGTCACAAGAGGTCAAGACTGGAGAACCCAGCCTTGACATCTCCTGCTTTTATATTGCTGGCACAGGGGCACAGACCAGCTACAGGAGACCTACCCTAATGTGTGCTATCTATGGACACCAATAGCATAAGGGGCTTGATGACTAAGTATATTAAATAGGGGAGAAGAGAGCATGGATTGGATATGAGGAGTGAGGCAATGGCCTTGTGGATCAAGGGATAAGAATGGAAGAGAAACCACACCATGAGAATGTGGGAGAATGGAAGCACACCAGATGTGATCTATGAATAAGGCATGGTTGCCTTGAGGCCGTGAAGATCTATCTAGATCTCTGCCACAGATCAGATCCTAATCTCCGTTAGAGATATCATCGGATGGATCTAAGATCCCATCAGGGATCCAGCCATATCATGTGACCTTTATCTGAATGCAAGGGAATACTCGTAAGAACTACTGACCCTAGCCTAGGGCTTGCCTTGTATGGTTACTTGTTCACACGATCACGTGCAACTGATCATCTGACCAGCGCATCACATGCTCTACAGTTCCCATGGTCACATGCGACCGTCGTGTTAGGCTTGCGCCGTAACATGTAATATATATAAAGGCTCAGTCCACAGCCTGGAATTTCCCAGTCTTGTGCTGAAACAGTGAGCAGCTGTCCTTTTCTTATGTCTCAATACTAGTCCAGTGGACACCTTATACTAATAGCTGAGGTTTGATCTAGACCTCAGAGAACTAGGCAAAATGATGTAACAGAAGGAGTCAAGTGCCTTGTATAAAGCCCTAGAGCTCAAGTGCACAAGACTGGGGATTTCCAGCTTGTGCCAGCCCTTTATATATGCTACATGAGTGGGCATGGACCATGTAACTAGGTCAGCCCTAAACTATGGCTACAGTAAGCAGACCAATGGCAGTAAAGGAGCAAGTACCTTAGCAGTTCCACATGGTAATTGCCAGGTAATGATGTTATGGTCTGAAGTGGTCTAGAATGTGATTATCATGAAGGTGTGAAATGGTGAAGATGTGAAATGGTGAAGTGGTGAAAAGTGGAAGTGTCCCATGGTCACATGATGTGAAAAGTGAAAAAATAATTATAACATGTGCACTTAAGCTTTATGCTTTATACAAGTCACTTGATTTAATTGTCTAGTTTCAGTTAGTCTGGCATAAAACCAACTCTAGTCATTCAGAGCACCCATTAGAGTAGTAGTTTTTTTTTCCAGCTTGGCTCAGTTTAACATATTGCCTGTATATGTTTGATATTTTATAATAGAGATAAGAGAATTTATTTGTAATGGTAGGGTTTATATATGCTGCAGGCTAATTAGTGACATAAGAGTGACATAATATGTTACTTAAATAAAATATATAATCATCTTATAGCACTTCAGGATCTTATATATGCAATGGGAATTTAAAGTCAAAAAACTAATCCAATAAGTTGTCAATTTGATATGGTTGCCATGTTATCAAAACATAACCAAATGTTTTAAGAGCAAGTACTGCATTTTATACACTTATAGCCTAGCATAATAATTAGTAGTTATTAATAGCCATTGTATTTGATGCAAAACATGCAAACATTGGAATAGTTTTTTGAGCCACTATATGCTTTAGCTATTTGGCTGCTTTATTAAAATCTTGATAATTCTACTTGTTATAACTGGACTAGACACTTTTTATTGTGTCTGTCACTCTTTTTGAGCCTTGAGGAGGCTCTTTTTTGCATTTATGACACTTTTGTAAATTCAAAATTCTAAAAGATATAAAAGGGTACATTATATAAAATAAAGCCAAGTTTCTCTTATAATTACTCTGGAATATTCAGAACTTATTCATAAGTTACTGGAGTTACACCAGTTATGTTTGAATAGACATTTGTTGAGTTTTGATAGTATATCCAAACTTGACTATTTGCAAGTTTTAACAATATCCTTCTAATGGGATTTATAAGTTGTGGCAAAGAATTAAAGTGAAATAAGAAAAAACACCAGTTGAGGAGTATCAGAAGTTAATTGAAATTATGCCTAGGAGAATTCAGGCAGTTTTTAAGATAAAAGGAGGTCATATTAAGTACTAATATATCCAATATATCATTTCAATATGAAAGTGACAAAACAATTATAATGATATCAATAATTTGAAATGGATGTATCTTCACTGCCACTGGACCAAATCACATGATCCAGAGACCAATTTGTGGCTAGAAGTGTATACTTCCTTTTATGTTACTAATACTTAGTAACATTTCCATAGGTATTGGTGATATGCTTCATGTACCCCAGTAAGGTTAGATATTGTAGTGGTTTTAGAAGTTACTGTAAATAGAAGAAGAAACTTAGCTTAAAGTAAAAATAAAAAGAGTTTTTTATCTATGTAGTGCTAGTTTATAACAGAATTATGATATGGCCTGCTTAGTCTTTATTATACATTTATGTGCAACTACACTTTTACTACATGTAATCATGGGAGAACTACTTCTTATGTTATGCTAGGCCTGGGTAGGAACTAACATAGACCTGATGGTTAAACTAGGGCTAGAGAAAGGCTTGATGATAGTTAGCCTAAGTGTCATATTCTGCACTTCATCATGCACCTGCCACACTTGTACAAAACTTGCACTGTTCTTGGGACCAACCTTTTCAGCTCCCTGTTCCTGCTCTGCTTCCATTCTGGGTTCATCCCAGTTCCATTCCCAGTACTCACTACCTTAGTATTTACTCTGTCTTTCCTGGGCCACTCTGCTCTACTTCTGCACCATTACCTACCCCTAGTTATCTTCATCACCATCCCTATTCCTGTTCCTGTTCCTCCCTCCCTATCTTCACTTTCTCTTGTTATCTCTCAGTTTCAGCTTGACAATATTGGACATTGTTCTTTCTGACACCTTTATTTGTCTCTTAGATACTTAGATACTGTCACATCCTGTGCCTTCCAAGCCCATTCCCACTTTCTCCAGTGCAACTCTGGTTGATCCTAAGTTGCATACCCTCTAGTCACTTCTTTTCTGCTACTATACCTACAACTTTACATTCACCGAACTCTGCTTTATTCCAATACTATTCTGTAGTTACTCCAATATTTTCTCCTGTTTCTGTCCCTTGTCCCCTTACTTCTCCCTGTCACCCTTCAGTTTCAATATGACAAGATTGGAAATTGCCCTACTTGACATCTCCATTCATATCTTAGTTATTTAGATATCTGCTTCACTTCTGAGTTAACATCTGTTTTATTTCACTACACTTAGTTGGTTCCTGCTCCTCTAAGGTATAAGTACAATAGCTCTGTATCTTGTACATCAGTCAGAATATTAACATTAATGATCCCCACTTGAAGCCATCCTTGCTATTCCTCAATCTAGTGTTGTAGTTCCCTCAAGTCTGCTACTCTCTTGGTTCTCTAACCAAGTTTCCAATACCTTTTGACTATTCTGCAAATCAGGGCACCAGTACCAGCATAAGGGCACACCATATATGGTGAAGCCAAGCCCCACCAGTTCCAGAGATACCTGGAGTATTCTGAAAGTACATCCTAAGTTATAATATTTTTACTATTTACTATCTTTGACCACTTTTATTGATCTTATCTCATCTTATATCTTATTATGCCATGAGGTTAAATCTAGTATAGTCTAGCCTTTGCACATTATATAGCATAGCCTTTTACCTTATTGTAGCCTAGACTTTCTCTAATGTCATGGCCTAGCCCTCTGATATTATATCTTACCTTTGCCTTGCTTTCTTTTACTAATTACTCTCTATTTTCCATTGGTTCCTATTTAGTTTTCCTCTGCCCTATTTCCTTATTTAGCATTGTTCTCTGTATACCAGCTATCTTATGAATTCCTCATGGCCTGATCCATGCACACTTTGTAGCTAAGATGAAGAAAAGAAAAAAGAATGAATCAATTGTAATATCTTATAGGTAACCCTAGCTTATGATTAGACCTTATATAAGTATCTTCATAATCAGTGGTAATATAACTAAGAGATCTGAGATCTTCCCAATATCTGCCCTAGATTTTTTCTATCTAAATCTTTATGCTATCTCCATGGTATTACACTAGGCCTAGGTAGAATCAGGCATAGATCTTTAAAAAAGGGAACTGCAAGGGGATGAGCTCAACAAAGGGTCAGCTTATAAACAAGGAGTGATATGACACAAGAATAGCACTGTCAAGGGACACTTGGACAAGGTGTCAAGCCACAACAGGGACACTGGCCTATGGAGTACAATCAACAACTGGTATTGACAGAGTTCAAGAGTTTGTTACGACTCTGGAAACCAGAGGCTACACCTAGACTATGGATGGAGGAGGAGAAACACTGGAGAAACCCTAGTGGTGGCTCAGATGAGGAGCAACTGAGGAATACTCTGGAGGATGTATAACGAAGAGGACTCGGATGAGACACAAGCTCGAGACTGCCTAGTTCCTGTTCCCTTGAAGGGCCTGGTTTCCTAAGAAGAGCTTGATCTTCAAGCCTAAACTGCCTATGCTTCAAAGTGATAAAGTCTGAGGGACTTTAGCACTCTGGCTCAGCCTTTATATACTACTCTAAGGAATGCACGGACCATGTACATCCATACCTACCCTGAAGTTGTACAGTAAGCCAACCAGTAGCGTAAAGTGAGCAGCCTCGTGTAGGCCGTAAGGGAAATGCATGAATCGGAGATGAATGATAAGGGGAAATGGAAGAGAAGGGTCGTGGACATAGTGAGGACGGGGATCTCAATCCACAGATGAAATTACCTTGGCAGATCCATCAGATCCATGGAGATAGATCAGATCCGAGATCAGGGAGATCCGGGGAAGATCCAGGGAAGATCCCTAGATGTGCCTCATGTCACTAACCTTAAGGAACTTGTATAGTATAACCAGATCCTAAGCTAGGGTTTAGCCTGATAAGGGTTGGGATTCCCACGATCACATGAGAGTGAAAGTGGTTGTTGCATTGGTTTGCAACACACCCTGTATATATATTGCCAGTATATACAGGATGACTAAGCTACTATCTATGTAAACCAATAGCAGTTATCTCTTGTACCTTCCATAAATAGAAATAGAGGGCATAGGGCATTATCTAAGAATGAGGCAAGGGCCTCATGGATCAAGGGATTGAGAAGAGTACCACAACCATGAGGATGTGAGAGAATGGAAGTGTTAGAGTGAGTGGAGATAACTATAGCATGGCTGCCATAAGGCTGAGGAGATCTATGTTGGTCTCTGCCACAGATTTAATCCTAATCTAGATCCTTCAGATCAGATATCATTGGTATGATCTAAGATCTCATCTGAGATCCAGCCACATCACATGACTAACCCATCAGCAAGGAAAATACTCTAAATAACAAATCAACACCTAGCCTAGGGTTTATCCTTTTATGGCAGGTGAGTCCCATGGTCACATGAAGAAAACTGTTAGTGAATAATGGGATCATAACAGTAATAACTAGGGATTTCTTCTGTTTTAGAAGATTCTAAGAAATCCTCCACTGGTTAAGATCTTGACTCTTTCCAGAGAAAGTCAAGAAACAAGGAGATCTTGGATAAAATGTTGATGGAACTACAGAAATGGTAGCCACAAATAGATATGCTACTTTTTTTGTTATATTAGGCCCAGGTAGGGACTAACATAGACCTTATTGGCTAGAGCTAAGGAAAGGCTTGACAGTGGTCAGTCTAAGAATAAAGATAATGATGCAAATGTGAGATGGCACTGGAGTTTCTTAGTAATGGTTGAAAATAAGACTAAAATGCTTGGAACTAGTCAAGAACAATGGTAATGCTTGTCAATGAAGGTTGCAAGTGAGACCCCCTTGAAAGGGTGAACTAAGGGTTTTAACAATATCTGCAAGAACAAGATGGAATAAAGCAATGTTAAGGCAGAAGTAGCATAAGAAACATAAAGGAGAGAGTATACTACTTATACTACTGGAAATAAGGTCAAAACTCAGTTAAATGAGTTAAAAAGAGTAACTAATGGTAATTAAGTGATCTGTGTGAAAACAGATGGAATATAATGGAAGCAGAATATAAGTAATATTTACTGACTAAGAGGAATGTTTTGGAATAGAAGAAGTCTGAAAGTTCCAGAATATAATAAGAAAGCATCAAAGATGTGTGAAGTATTATGTGCTTAGCAAACACTAATGGTCTTCTTATGTAATTGTGGGACTCACTTGCCATAACAAGATAAACCCTAGGCTAAGGTTTGATTTATATATCAAAGTATTTCTTAACTTATAGTAATAGTCACATAATATGGCTGGATCTTAGATAAGATCTTAGATTAATACCAATAATATCTGATCTAACAGATCTAGATTAGGATCTGATCTGTGGCAGAGATCTAGATAGATCTTCTTGATCTTATGGTGGCTATGCCTTTACCATCTTCACTGTTTCTAAATCTTCCTCTTCCATTCTCCTATATCCTTATGGTTGTGGTTTTTCTTCTATTCCCCTTGATCCACAAGGCTAATGCCTCACTCTTACCCTATGCCCCATGCCTTTCTTATTTAAATAAATAGGTATAACTGCTATTGGTGGCCATACATAGTAGCTTACTCATTCTGTACTGGGACTATGCTCTACTGGCAATATATATATGGAATGGGCAAGACTTGGGATTTTCCCAGTCTTAATCACCTGTTCATTACTCCCCTTACTTCCTTATACTCTGGTATACAAGTGCTGCAGCCTTCAAGCTAAAGTTCCCTTATTTCTTATCAAAATTCACAAGCCTAGTTTGAAGCCACTAGAATAAATGTTATGTGCTTAGCAAACACTGATAGTTTACTCATGTGACTGTGGGAATCACCTGCCTTATAAGGTTAAACCCTAGGCTTAGGTTTGATTTATTATATTAGAGTATTCCTCACTCATGGGTTGATTACATGATATGGCAGATCTCAGATGAAATCTTAGACTGATTACCAATAACATCTGATCTAAAGAATCTAGATAAGGATCTGATCTGTGGCAGAGATCTAGATAGATCTCCTCAGTCTTATGATTGCCATGCCTGATTTATATCCATTGATCCTAAATACTTCCATTCTCCCATATCCTTATGGTTATGGTTCTCTTCTAATTCCCTTGATCCATGAGGTCACTGCCTCACTCCTTACTCATATGCCCTATGCTCTACTTTCTATTTAAGAAGGTATAAGAGGTTACCACTATTGGTTCACATAGATAGTAGATTACTCATCCTGTGTATGAGGCTATGCCTCCTGGCAATATATATACAGGGTGGGCAGGATCTGGAGTCTCTCCAGTCTTGATCACTTGTATCTTACTCCTCCTTTACTTGGGCACTTTAGTGTTAACCTGAGTTACTCCTTCTTCCTCTCTGTTATGGGTGACTACCCATATCCTTGATACTTCACTGACATCTTGGTGAGCGCCTTCCTCGCTACTGCTAGGGCTTTTGTACTAGTGGCCCCGAACTAGGCAAGTGAGAGTCAGAGCCTAACCCTAGAGAGCTCAGGGGGATCCCTTAAAAGGGACAGCCGGGAGATCATAGAGATCCCTTGTATAATCTCAGCTAAGAGACAAGAGAGTAAGACTGAGGAGACCTCAGCTTACCACTCCCTGCCTTATATATTGCTGGGTCCCTTGCATGGACCAAGTACAGGGAGCCTACCCTAATGCTAGCTATCTATGGACACCAATAGCCTAAGTAGCTCAGCTCTCGTAATAGATAAGGGAATACATGGATCATATGTGATGAGTGAGACAAGGGCCTCGCAGATATAGGATGGAGAGGAGGAACCACACCATAAGGATGTGGGAGAATGGAAGGGAAGCACTGCCCTGGTTCTATGAAAGAGGCATGGCCACCTGGAGGCCGAGGAGATCTATCTAGATCTCTGCCACAGATCAGATCCTAATCTCTGTTAGAGATATTATTGGATCAATCTAAGATCTCATCTGAGATCCAGCCACAGTCACATGACCTTGCAAGTGCCAGGGAATACTTATAAAAGAACTACTAACCTTAATCTAGGGCTTGACCTTATAAGGCTGCTCCTTCACATGATCACGTGCTCTTGGTCACATGACCCACATCACATGCTACTGGAGAACTCTCATGATCATGTGTGACTGTGTGTTAGGCTGGAGCCATAACAGTTTGTGTATACATCTATAGCATATATAAGGGGCTAAGTTCAACCCTGGATTTTTCCAGTCTTGTATACTTGAGCTTTGTTTTATACAAGTCCTTGATTCTTTCTATACTTTTCTCTTGCCTAGTTCCCTGGCCTCTAGCACAATCACAAGTCCTTCAATAGTTAACCATAACAGTTATATTTCAGTTTTAATAAGTAGTCTGAACAAATATGTAAATATTGACCAATATAGATGAAATTACATAATACACACACATATATATATATGGTTAGAAAGCCCTTGATTAGGACTTTCCAATAATATCTAGATTTGAAGATTTAACATTAAATGTTACAACTTGTTACTTTACTTGGTATTTTCTTTATTCTTTTTCTTTTATACTAGCTTACTTTTGCATATGTAATACTTTAGATATTGCATGGCCAAAGCTATGCAATGTCCAGGTAGTAATATAGTGGCTGGGCCAATCTCAAGTCTTTTTAGACTTGAGCACTTATATTACTAGCCTTCTTTGTGTTATGTGCTCAGCAAACACTGATGGTTTACTCACATGACTGTGGGACTTGCCTGCCTTATAAGGATAAACCCTAGATTTAGGTTTGATTCTTTATATCAGAGTATCCCTCACTCATGAGTTAGTCACATGATGTGGCTGGATCTCAGATGAGATTTTAGATTAATTATAATGACATCTGATTCAATGGATCTAGATTAGGATCTGATCTGTGGCAGAGATCTAGTAGATCTCCTTGGCCTTATGGTTGCCATGCCTTATTCATATCCACTTACCCTGAACTTCCATTCTTCTACATTCTCATGGTTATGGTTTCTCTTTTATCTCTTAATTTGTAAGACCACTGCCTTACTTCTTGCTCATATACCCCATGCTCAGTTTCCTATTTAAGAAGGTATAAGCAATTACTGCCATCAGTTAACATAGATAGTAGATTACTCATCCTATATAGGGGCTATACCCCTAGCAATATATATATAGGATGGGCAAGACCTGGAGATTCTCCAGTCTTGATCACTTGTATCATATGCTCACTCCTTCTACTTGGGCTCTGCTTTGAAGAGTTAATCTGAGTTACTTTCTTGTCTCTCTCCTTGCAGCCTCAGCACTGGTTTCTAGTATTAACTTGGGTTTTCCCCTATCAAGTCTCACAAGCCTAGTTTTGGGGCCACTAGCACAAAAGCTCTATTGTTGTTGTTATTGCCTGTCACTCACTGGTGTTCATTGCTAAGTATTTGGATTGCACTCATTGGATGCATAACACTTTGGCTTCTTATGATTAGCTCCTTTGATCTTTCAGCCTCTTTTGGGTTATATTTCTTTTACTCTTGCTCTAGCCCCTGTGTGGTTAGTGTTTTCCCACATTCCACCTCCATTGTTGCTCCTCTTGGCTCTTGTCACAAGCCAGAGTCATAACATTGAAGCAACAGATGTTATTAGTCTAACAATCAGAATATACCTGGAATAGTTTTATTTGCTTAATATAAATTGGATTTCTTAAATAAACATGCCAATATTCTGTCCCATAGAGCTGACCATGGTACAACCATGGAAACTAACAATAAAGACATTATTATATTATCTTCCTTTTTTTTTACTATTAAAGCAATTTTTCTATGTAACTTATTTCTAAAGAAAGTTTTCACTTCAATCCTGCCTTTTTTAAATATATTCCCTTTTAACTGCCATTATGATGTAGATCAGCAACTTCTAATTCATATCCCCTCAAATTGTATCTATATTTCAGATATCTTACAATTAAAGGCCATTTATCAATGCCATAACTATTATAATATTTTTTTTTAATTTTTTTAATTTTCATTATCTTTTTACTTTACTCTTACTCTTCACATTGTCACATCACATGACCATGGTACCCCTTACTATTTTATATCTTTAATCTTTCACACCTTCATATATCACAAGTCTAGGCTGGTCTGGACTTTGATGTCATATTATCATGTATTTCTAGGTTTAACATTATTTCTAGTTGTTTGTTTTAGAGGAGTTTCTGCATCATTGGACAGTGTTTTGTCCTTATTTGTCTCCTTAATGCTCTTGTTGCCAAGCCAAGACTGTAATATATATGGCCATGCTGTCTATAATAGAAAAAACTTTTGTTTTCCCAGGGCAAATGCTAAAACTCTACACAGTAGTTCTTGATGAGCACAAACAGATCTCTGGCTCATTATTGTCTGGGCAGAGCTAACCCAGCAAAGATAAAGAAAAGTGAAAGGGAAGTTAAGGAGTTTGCACTGAGGAAAAACCACCAGGGAAATCAAGTACACAGACCATATGATCCTGCCTATTTATAAAATGGATATTAAATATGCAAAGATCTAGATTAAAAATAATATTTTAATGGTATTCTTTAAATACTGGAAGTGAAAAGGTTTTGTAGTCAGACACCAGGTCTGTTGAATTAAGGATTAAGTGACCATGATAATAACAGAATAAAGGGGGAAAAAGAGAAAAATAAAATGGTGCATTATAACACTGACTGTAATTATAGCATGCAGGATGGCCTTTTAAAGAGTGGTTGGTGGCTTTACATATTTGGCAATAAACTTAGGGTAACTCTTTTGATATTGCAGAGATAATAACTACAGCATATAATATATGTTATCTAATACAAATGATAAGCAGATGTTATGATTGGTCTCTTTTCTTTTTCCTCTCTTGTTCTAGTTTTAGATCTTTGCATGTCCTAGATTTTTCCTTGTTGTGTTCTGGAATCTTTAGACTTTCTCTGTTCTGGAATATTCTCTTACTCAGCAGCTATTACTTTTAGCCAGCTTTTCTCATGTTTCATTTATTTCCACACAGATTACTTATTTAGCCATTGTTATTCCATATGACTTATTCAACTAAGTCCTAATCTTATCCACCTTAGTATAAGTAGTGTACTCCTGCATTTCTATTCCTTATGCTACTTCTGCCTTATATTACCTTACTTTACTCAGAACCCCACCTTATTTGTGACTTTATTAGTCAAGCAACCCTTGAAAAGTCCTTAACTAGCCCAGCATCCTAGTTTTATTCCCAACCTTCACTAGGGGACATATAGTGCTGTCCCATATTCACACCATTACTTAGTTACTCTAAGATAACCCTTATTGAGCCCTATTCCTAGCCCTAGCCTTAAGGTCTATGTTAGTCCCCATCTGGGCCTAGTATAACAAAAGAAATAGCATATTCTACTTGTAACTACCATTGCTATAGTTCTGCCAACATTTCACTTAAGATTTTTTTATTTCTTGACACTATCTGGGAAGAGCCTAGACCTCAACCTGCAGAGGATTCATTAGACTCTTCTAAAAAGAAAAACCCTTGATCCATTACCTTAACACTCTGGAAGAAGACCCTTAGAATCTTATCCTGCTCTTTACCAAAGATCAAGATCAAGATCATGCCCTTGTGCACAAACTCTCTTTTTCTCTACAGATTCCTTGGAAATCCACTCCTCCCTCCCCTACTTCTACCAGCTAATGCCTCCTCTTCCCCTTCCCCTTAGTCTCTCTCCCTTCCCCTATGATATCCAACTCTCCACCCCCAGCAAAACCCATCAAACTTTATCTCAATATATTCAAGCACTTTGATGGTGACCATAACAAAGTGAAAGCTTGGCTGGACTCCATCTAGTTCTACCTCTTTGTCAATGCTGCAGTTTATAACTCAGATGAGAAAAAGATTGCTTTCACCCTCTCATATATGACTAAAGGCCCAGCCATCTCTTGGGAAACCACCTACTGGAAAATATGTATTGTTGAAACAGTAGTATCTATGGGCTCTTTTAGCAGTTTTATCAAGACATTTAATGCCTCATTCAAAAAGCAGGATACTATTACCTCAGCTGTTCACTGGCTTGCCAATATACAAATATTCCAGAACAAGAAAGGTAAGTGGACTTTTGCCCTTACTGAATATACCATGGAATTTCAGAATCACATGGTTCTTGCCAACATTAAGGATAACAACATCCTTATTGTTATATACTAGCACTACTTAGCTAGGGGCTATTTTTTATTCTTACCCTAAGCTAAGTTCTCTTTACTATTTACTGTTTTTGACTGCTTTCTTTGATCTTATCTTATTTTATCTTATCTTATATCTTATCATACCATGAGATTAGATCCAGCCTGGTCTAGCCTTTGCATCTCATATAGCATAGTCTTTTATCTCATTGTAGCCTAGACTTTTTCTGATGTCATGGCCTAGCCCTCTGATATTATACCTTACCTTTGCCTTGCTTTCTTTCACTAATTATTTCCTATTTGCCATTGGTTCCTATTTAGTTTCCCTTTGCCCTATTTCCTTATTTAGCATTGTTCTTTGTATACCAGCTACCTCATGTCTTCCTCATGGCCTGGTCCATGCACACTTTGTAGCAATATATAAAGGGGTAAGAGCATAGACTGGTTTCCCAGTCTAGAGCACTTGTTTACCTTGTTTCCTAGTGCCTCCTCTAGGCTGCCATTCTTTTGTCCTCCCTAGTTTTGTCCCTTAAGATGATTTTCTCTTGCTATTGATCTAGATTTATAACACCAGTAATGCAGTTCAGGCCACTCATTTCATCAATTTCATTATTAGTACTCTTTTCTGCCCACAAAAGTCAGAAATAACCTCAAGAAAGCTTCTCTAAAAGCTATGGTGAAAAAGAAAAAATTCCTCTCTTTACTATTCATAAAAAAAAGCAGGTTAATTTTTGCTCTAAAGTACCAGCATTGGACTATAGAGGACTGGAAGAGGGTGATTTGGTCAGATGAGACTAAAATCAATAGAATTGGATCAGATGGACAAGAATATGTGTGAAAATAGAAAGAAGAGGGGATAAGTTCTAAGGAAATTAAAAATATAGTCAAGTTTAAAGGAGAATTACTTATGATATGGGGCTGTATTGAATGGAATGACATGGAAGTTTTGAGTGAGATTGAGGGAAGAATGGATGCTAAATAGTATATGGCAATTTTAAAGAAAGGATTGTTGCAGAGCATGGAGAATTCTGAAATTCCTTTAAATGAAATCATCTTTTAGCAAGATAATGATCCCAAGCATATCTCTATAAAAGCTCAAATCTGGTTTAAAGAGCAAGATATCAAGCTTTTGAATTGGCCTGCTCAATCTCCAGACCTTAATCCTATTGAAAACACCTGGAGTCATTTGAAAAGATGCTTTTCAGGTTATAAGAGGGCAACTACAGGAGTTTATCAATTATGGGATAGAGTGATGGTAAAGTGGAAAATAATTTCTATGAAGAAGTGTCAAAAATGGATAGCAAGCATGCCTAGAAGCATTAAGCAGTTATTAAGGCCAAGGGAGGTTATACCAGGTACTAATTACCATATTCTATTTAAAGTTAAAAAACTGTTTCAATAAAATATTATTTTGATATGGTTGGCATGTGTTATGCACTCAGCAAACACTGACAGTCTTCTCACATGACTGTGGGACTCACCTGCCTTATAAGGTTAAACCCTAGGCTTAGGTTTGATTTATTATATCAGAGTATCTCTTACTTATGGGTTAATTATATGATATGGCAGATTTTAGATAAGATCTTAAATTGATACTAATGACATCTGATCTAATGGATCTAGATTAGAATTGTATCTGTGGCAGAGATCTAGATAGATCTCCTTGGCCTTATGGTTGCCATGCCTCACTTATATCTGATAACCCTAAGTACTTTCATTCTCCCACATCCTCATGGTTGTGGTTCTCTTCTAATTCCCTTGATCTGTGAGGCCATTGCCTTACTTCTTTACTCATATGCCCTATGCCCTATTTCCTATTTAAAAAGGTATGAGAGGTTACTGCTATTGGTGACCATAGATAGTAGATTACTCATCCTGTGTATGAGGCTATGCCTCCTGGCAATATATATACAGGGTAGGCAAGACCTGGAGTCTCTTCAGTCTTGAACACTTGTATTATATGCTCACTTTCTTCTTCTTGGGCTCAGTCTCTGAGATAACCTGAGTTACTCCTTATCTCTCTTCTTATAATCTGAGCACTAGGTTTCTGGTGTTAACTCAGGTTATCCTTGTCAAGACTTACAAGCCTAGTTTGGGGCCACTAGTGCAAAAGCCCTCTTGTTGTTGTCAGTTGCCTGTCACTCACTGGTGTTTGTTGTAGTATTTGAATTGCACTCTTGGGGTACATAACACCATATTACCAAAACATAATCAAATGCTTTGATCATTGGACCAATAGAAAGCCAAGAGCAAGTACTACTTTTCATATACTTATAGCCTAGCATGATAATTAGTAGTTAGTTATTAATAGCCATTGTATTTAGTGCAAAACATGCAAATATTGGAACAATCTTTTGAGCCACTATAAAACCTCTTTTAAAGAAATAGAAAAGTTTTAAAAAAGAATTGAGATAGAGTAAAAGAAAATATCAGTAAAGAAGTGTCAGGCTTTGATTTAAAGCATGCCTAGAAGGGTTAAAGTAGTTTTTAAAGCAATGGGTGGCTATACTGAGTACTAATTATATTCTAATAATCAAAAGTACATAAAGTATTCCAATAAAGTCTCTGTTTTCAAATAAACATATCTTAACTGTTGTGGTCTTAGCTGGACAATGAGAGCAACAAAAAGAACAACAAAGGCAAAAAATAAACTCAGAAAGGCTTGAAACTCAAGAAATTACTCTAAAAAGCCAAGAAAGGCAATCTTACAAGTGGTTAAGTCTAAAAAAGACTTGAGTCATCCAAATACTTTATTATAACCCATGTACATCAACCAATACAAAGTAGCTATACTAAAAATGGGTCAAAGAAGTAGTGTAAATTATAACATTTATAGTTATTGAACCAAATTACATGATCTAAGAGTCAAATTGTAGCCAGAATTAAATACTATATTTGGTTTCTTCAAAGCAAAATGAAATTCCCACGGATATTTTTGTACTTTGTGCCCTATATCTAGATTAAATATTGAAAATCTTTTTAAATTTACTATATGAGACTGTCGTGTTAGGCTGGAGCCATAACAATGAGAATATAAGAAAATGAAAGAAAAGCACACAGAATTATGAAAATGAATAAGGCATAGCAGCAAGGCCAAGAAGATTCTATCTGGATTTCTGCCAAAACTAGCAATATATAAAAGACAAGGGCATAGATTGGATTTTTCCAGTTTAGAAAACTTGTTCAGTTACTAGCTTTTTTTATGTGTGAATATCTCTTAAGATGCCTCTCTATGTTGCTGGTTTTTCTGCTAAACTTGGTAAGAAATACTAACTCTAAACCTACTCTTGAATATATGCTCTCAAACTACTGAACTAGGGCTTTTTTGTTAGTAGTTTCAAACTAGGCAAAAGAAAAAATGAGCCAGGGGCACTGGAGCTAGGCAGCAGTTGATCTGTATAAGTAAATGGCCCTCAAATGCTGTATAACTACACAAGTAACCAAATAACTGTTATAATGCATATTTTTCCTTTTATTTTATTTTTTACCCCTTTGTATTTCCCTTTTACTCTTCACATGGTCACATCACATGACCCTATTACCCCTTAACACAATGTCACATGTTCACATTTCACCACTTTACATTTCACCAGGTCTAGACTAATCTAGTCTATAACCTCATATAACCTGTATTTCTCATGTATTTCTAGACTTTCACTCTCTTTCTGCCATTGAACAGCTTACTTCACACTACTGTAGGGCAGGGCACACTCTCCTGGTCTGTGCTCAAGATGCAATAGTATAAAAGGGGTGCAAGTCCAAGCCAAAGTTCTCTAGTCTTGTGTAGTTGAACCTTTAAGATTTTCACAAGTTCCTTGACCCAATATTCCTCTTGCCTAGTTCTCCTAGCCTCTAGTTCAAAGGTTAGGCTTCAGCAGTACCCCTAGCAGCAGCAGAAGCACATACCAAGGCTATAGGTGTAGTTGCTCAAAGTCTTGAAATATAATACTTATGATATGGTATTCTTTTCCATTCCAGTCCCTTGATCCATAAGGCCACTACCTCACTTCTTAGTCATGTCTTATGCCCTCTCCTTACTATTTATGAGATAAGTACTTACTGCCATTGGTGATCATAAATAGCAGTAGTTTAGAGTAGTCTTCTTGTACTTGGTCTATACACTGGTACTGGCAATATATAAGGCAGGAAGTGCAAGCTGGGATTTTCCCAGTCTTGATCTCTTGTCCCTTATCTCAGTTTTCACTTGAAACAGGTGACTACCTGTTACTCCTTGATACTCAAGTCTTCCTTGGTGGATGCTCCTAATCTTGTCCTGATAACTGCTAGGGCTTTTGGTCTAGTGGCCCCTAACTAGGCGAGTAGAGAATGGACTGAGTTCTGGGCCCTTGTGTAAACCAATAGCCAGCAGTGCTAAGTAATCAGACTGTATAACCAGCTAAGAGGTCAAGAGAGCAAGACTGAGGAAACCTCAGTTTGCACCCCCTGCCTTATATATTGTCAAGATCTGCACACAGACCATGTACAGAAGGTCTACTCTAAATAGTGCTATCTGTGGACACCAATAGCTAAAGTAGCTCTTGCCTCTAAATAGATAGATGAAGGAGAACATGGGGCAACAATGAGGAGTGAGGCAGTGGCCTCATGGATCAAGGGATTGAAATGGAAGAGGAACCACACCATGAGGATGTGGGAGAATGGAAGTGCACAGGAATAGGTTAATGAAAGTAGCAAGGCTGCCTGATGGCCAAGGAGATCCAATCTGGATCTCTGCCACAGATCAGATCC
>JBBPJW010000526.1:0-27376 GCA_038088935.1 Pulveroboletus aff. viridisquamosus
CTCAGCTGGTTATACAGTCTGATCTCTTCAGTACTGCTGGCTAGGGTTTACACAAGGGCCCATCACTCATCCTTTCTCTATTCGCCTAGTTAGGGGCCACTAGCACAAAAGCCCTAGCAGTTATCAAAGACAGATTAGGAGCGTCCACCAAGGAGAACTTGAGTATCAAGAGCAACGGGCAGTGATCCCGTTTCAGCTGCCTGGTGGCCAAGGAGATCCCATCTGGATTTCTGCCACAGATCAGATCCTAATCTAGATCAATAGATCAGATGTCATCAGATAGATCCAGATCTCATCTAGAGATCTGCCACATCATGACTAAGGTGTGCTTAAGGAATACTCTGATATAAGGAATAGGACTTAGACCTTAGCCTAGGGTTTGCCTTATATGGCAACTCATTCACACAATCATGTGCAACTGATCATGTGACCAGCGCATCTCATGCTCTACAGTTCCCACGGTCACATGAGACCACTGTGTTAGACTGGAGCCATAACAGGAAAATCCCAAGTTCTCACCACCCTGTATATATATTGCCAGAAGGCATAGCTTCATATACAGGATGACTAAACTACTATCTATGTAACCAATAGCAGTTACCTCTCATACCTACCTAAATAGAAAGGAGGGCATAAGGCAAGACTAAGGAATAAGGCAAGGGCCTCACAAATCAAGGGTAAAAGAAGAGAAGCACATCCATGAGGATGTGGGGAAATGGAAGCATACTTAGGGTCAACAGATATGAAAGTAGCATGGCCACCATATGAAATGGGAGCTTCCCGTTACTCCTTGATACTCAAAGCTTCCTTGGTGGACGCTCCTAATCCTGTCCTGATAACTGCTGAGGCTTTTGTGCTAGTGGCCTCGAACTAGGCAATAGAGAGAGGAGGTGAGACCACTATGTTATAATCACTTTTTACTTTTCACATCATGTGACTGTGGGACACCTTTATCTCTTTTCACCTTTTCACATCTTCACATCTTCACCTTTTCACAATGTCACATCTTCACATTTCACTCCTTCATACTTTCACTCATTTCACATATCACAGCCTAGACCATAACATTATTACCTGGCAGCTTCCTCATGGAACTGCTAAGGTACTCACTCCTTTATTGCCATTGGTCAGCTGACTGTATTATACTTAGGGCCGGAGCTATTTACATGGTCCATGCACATATCTGTAGCATATATAAGGAGGCTGGCCCAAGCTGGGTTTCCCCAGTCTTGTGCACTTGAGCCTTACACTTTATACAAGTCCTTGACCCTTCTCTATATTCCTCTTGCCTAGTTCCGCTGGGGTCTAGCTAAAACCCAGTCTCTTGAGTTTGAGTACGCGATCACTAGGATGAGTTCACAGTTCTCAGCAACAGTTTAGTGTCAGCCATTTCACACTACTCTTGTATAAACCAAAGGCCAGCAGATCTGAGAGTTCAGTCTGTATAACCAGCCAAGAGGTCAAGAGAGCAAGACTGGGGAAACCCCAGCTTGCACCTCCTGCCTTATATATTGTCAGGGGTCTGTGCACAGACCATGTACAGAAGGTCTACCCTAAAAATACTATCTGTGGACACCAATAGCTAAAGTAGCTCTGACCTCTAAATAGATATATGAGTAGTAGCATGGAGCGGAAATAAGGAGTAAGGCAGTGGCCTCATGGATCAAGGGATAGGAATGGAAGAGAAGCCACACCATGAGGATGTGGGAGAATGGAAGATAGCACAGGTAGAGATCTATGAATGAAGCAAGGCTACCTGGAGGCTGAGGAGATCCAATCTGGATCTCTGCCACAGATCAGATCCTAATCTAGATCATAAGATCAGATGTCATTGGAAGATCTGGATCTCATCTGAGATCTGCCACATCATGTGATTAATACCTTGTGCAAGGGAATACTCTGAATAAAGGACTTAGCCTTAGCCTAGGGTTTGCCTTATTAGGCAACTCATTCACATGATCACATGCAACTGATTACATAACCAGCGCATCACATGCTCTACAGTTCCCATGGTCACATGAGACCATCATGTTAGGCTTGAGCCATAACACCATAAGGCTGAGGAGATTGCATCTTGATCTCTGCCACAGATCAATTCTAATCTAGATCCATTAGGTCAGATGTTATTATAATCAATCTAAAATCTCATCTCAAGATCCAGCCACAATCATGTGATCAACCACTTGAAACGGCTATCTCTCAACTGTTGCTGAAAGACATCGACCTTGTCCTAGTGATTGCTAACTAACTTCAAGAGACTGGGTTTTAACTAGACCCCAGTGGAACTAGGCAAGAGGAATAAAAGAGAAGGGTCAAGGACTTGTATAAAGCGCAAGGCTCAAGTGCACAAGACTGGGAGATCCCCAACTTATGCTAGCCTTCTTATATATGCTATAGTAATGTGCATGGACCATGTAAATGGCACCGGCCCTAAGTATGCTACAGTCAGCCAACCAATGGCATTAAAGGAGTGAGTACCTTAGCAGTTCCTTGAGGAAGCTGCCAGGTAATGATGTCATGGTCTAGGCTGTGATATGTGAATGAGTGAAAGTGTGAAGGAGTGAAATGTGAAAATGTGACAATGTAAAGAGGTGAAGAAGTGAAAAGGTGAAAGAGTAAAGATGTCCCATGGTCACGTGATGTGAAAAGTAAAAAATGATTATAACACCACTAAGCAGGGAATACTCTGAAGTAGAACCAAACCCAAACCTAGGGTTAACATTGTTTTGATATGTAAGTCTCATGATCACATGCTTGAGACCATCAGTGTATGATGAGATTATAACACCAAGTCCCATTCAATCCAATGAGAACTCCTTTCAACCTTTCTGGACCATTTCCAGACTTTCACAAAAGTCTCCAGAGTATATCTTCCTTTATGAGTCAAGCCTCATTAGGTTGTTTATACTTAGAATCTGTTGTCAAGAAATTCTCAATTAGTATGTCAAGATTGATTTTGAAAGTATATTTGAACTCCTACTTGCATTCCCTGCATCATTATGCTCCACTATAGAATTGGCTTAGGCTGTTTCTTGACCCTCAACTCCAACTCTCTTGCACAGTTTCTGCTTTCTCAGTTAATCTCTCAGAGTGCCTGGAATACCCAGATGCTCTTAACAAACCCATTGCATTACTATTAAATCATGATTACTTATAACTCTGCTATAATTTTACATTCTTGGGCATCTTTGACCATTGGCTTTCTTCTTGTTGCATACCTTCTGACTCTTCAAGAGTCTCTGAACCATTCTGTTTTCTTCTTACTTCAGTTCCAGAATGCTCAGTAAGCACTTGTTTTAAGACCAGCATTTCTCTATTATAGGCCCCCTAATCTCTATAACCTCTCTGTGCACTATCCCAGATTTCCAAGTGTTTTCAACTCTTCCACAGTAGCATTATTCATTCTCCTCTAATATTAATTTGCAGTTTTCAGATCATGGTATCTTCTATAAGTGCCTTTTTCTTCCCAGTTCCTTTCCAGCAAATGATTCCAGCACTTTGCTACTCTGCTATTGTCTCAATACTCTGATGTAGTACACTTCAGGTCATTCTGAATTATTCTGAATCTTTCTTTTCCTGCTTAAACCTTGCTATTGCAGTCTATGCACTTCTAGCCAGTTTTCTAACCCTCCTTTTTGACAAGTTGCTTAAGTCTTTATTAGGATGTCATTTTACTCACTTGTATTGGGTTTTCCACCCTTAGGAAACTTATTCTTGACAGTCAGTCCTAGCCTATGGAACTTCCTTTGCAGTGAAATACACTACTAATCTCAAGCCCCTTGTTCTCCAACCTCTGCATTGCATTCTTCATGCAGATCTTGATTAATCATAAATTACTTGTTGGAAACTCGAATCCTGTTTAGAGTTTGATATCTCAATGCTCCAACTCTTTTCACTTTACTCCACATTTTTTCCACTTTCTTCTGATTTCTTTTCTATTCCTTTACTTTTTATCTCTTTGCTTAAGCTATCAGATATCTACTTTATTTACCAAGACTATTGGATTCACTCTGACTAATGCTTAGCATCACCCTCTGCTGGATGGTTTGTATTTACTAACTCTAGGACATCTCTGACTTACCCACTGTGATCCATTAACCCCAGGTATTAAGCAGTAACTGTCTGTTTCCCTGATTTACACATGCCAGCACCCCACATACCCTTCATAGCTCCATATTATTTCTGGTCTTAGCTAATTCTGACCTTAAACCATAGCTCTTTTTATTTTTTTCCTCATAGTTTCAATCCTGTTGCCTTAGGCATAATAGTACTTGAACTTTTCCCTTTGGGCTCTTTACTGGCTCTTCAACCTTGTTCAGCACATTGCACTTCTAATTCCCCTTCTTTGCCAACTCTCTGATATCAACATTGACAAAGTCCATACCAGACTTAATCTTATCCACTGATAATCCTTCTTGATTCTCAACAACCTTGCCTATTAGTTGACATTTGAAGAGTTTCTTACTAATCTAGATCACTTTGAATACAAGTCCTCTGCTGCTGCAGCACAGCTTCCTCCTATCAAGCCTACTACCCCATTCATATCATCTTCTCCTTTAGACCCAGAAGAACTTACTGCCCTCCTTCACACCAAACATTGGTGAACTGGAAACTATGGCTGTACCTCACTCCCTTCCAGACATCCTCAGTTTCATGATGAATATTTTCATTGCCATGCCCTTGGCCATTGATGGATTAACTGTCCTTACTATTGATGCTCCACCTGTCTTCACTGGCAACCTGGTTATAACCAGGCTTACTACCTGCTTTACTACTCTAACCCTCAATTCTTATTCTCCTTGTTCCCACAGTTCTTATGTTCTTCCCACCATATCCATTACACCACACAGTATACTCCTGCACCTTATCCACCCTCTCCACCTTCATATTACTCTGACTATAATAACAATATCATTGACAACATTGGCTGGACCAATATCACTAGATCTCCTGCCACCTTAAATTAATTGTCTGAATGGCACTTCAGACCTACTAAGGGGGTAATGTTATAATCACTTTATTCTTTAACTACCTTGTTCTAGCTTCAGACTCCTTGCTCTATGAGCTCTCTTGTTGTGATTTGAACTCTTTTCCCTTCTATATCCTTCAAGCTCTTTAACTTAGCATTTATTTCCAAATAAACTCTTAGTCACAGCCTTTGACTTATCTAGCAGAGCTAGAACCTAGTTTAACTATGCTATAAAGTAGTATACTTTACCTTCTGTCTTCTTATGCTACTTTTATCTTGAATCTTCACCTTGACTTTCACCTTGTATTTTGAACCCTTGAATATATCTTGGGCTACCTTGAACTTCTTATATGTTATACTTTGGAGAAATTCTTGACCTTCTGTTGGACTTTTGTCACCATAATACCTGTTTATATAACTATGTCATATAGTTTCACTGTTCATCTCTACTTTACATCTTAGTGCACTACTCTGTAACTAAGGTGAGATACTATTCTCTATCCCTTTCCATGTTGCTTATACCACTTGTAGTTACCAACAGGTTATAAGCCCCAGCCATTAACTTGATTGAAAACTTCTAATCTGCAACAAATAATCTTATACAGCTTCCATTATGTCATATTCAACCAAACTTGGTAATGACTTTATAAAAATCCTAAAGCTTCATGCTACTAGGAAGAATTGGCCCATTTAAAAGGGTTATCTTAAGATATTACTGTTAACAAGAAGTTTAATCAGTTATCTCCATGGAATGGCACTATAACCTGTTATGACTCTGGATCCTAGAGACTATACCTAGATGTTATAATTGTGGCTGGAAGGGACATAAGAAAAGTCAGTGCTGGGAGAAAGAAGGGGACTGCAAAGAAAAGGCTCTAAAAGGATGAAAACCGCATGGTAAGAAGAACTCTTTTTCAAAGCTGAAGAATAACCACCATGCAAACACAGCAGCTAGCAATTATAAGCCAGATGCTATATGGCTCATAGCTACTGCCTATCCACCTAACACTCAACCCACCATACACACAGTTTTCACATCTTTTACCACTGTCAAGTTATGTGACAGATGTTGTATATCTTGTGCAACCACCACTTTCACATCATGTGATCATGGGAACAATACTCCTTTTCAGGTTAACCCTAGCCTGGGGCTTGGCTATTTATTATGAGTACCTTACAGTTAGTGGTCATGTGACTAGGATCTGGGATTATCCCAGGATCTGCCCATGGATCTTCCCCATCTAGATCTAGTAGTATCTCCATGGATCTGACAGATCCTTGGATCTACTTCTATGATTTTATCTGTGGCAGAGATCTCTGTCCTCATGTGGAACCCTGATCTTCTATTACAAGATCTCTACTTCTCTTCCATTTCATTTCCTTGATCCATGAGGCCACTGCCTCACTCTTTATTTCCACTTCATGCCTTCTCCTCACATATTTAATAGTGCAACCTTACTGCTATTGGTGTCCATAGATAGCAGTACCTTAGGGTAGGCTAGACTAGTTGGTCCATGCACCTCCCTAGGCCATATATAAGGGGTGGGTACAGGTAGTTAAGTCTCTCCAGACTTAATCACTTTGTACTTTGCTTTAGGCACTTCTTTGGATCCCTACCCTTTCAGGTCAGGCCCTCAGTTGCATGGGCATGAGTCTCTTCTGAGTCCTCCTTCATCAATTCCTTCTTGATTGCTCCTCTCCAGAGCCTTCTTTAGATCCTTCCTTCATGTTCCTTCTTTTGCTCTTTATCTAGGTTTAGCCTCTGGGATCCAGAGTCATAACAATAGTGATGCTATACTTCATCTCATATCATACCATGAACATTTTCTTGACTATGTTGATATCCCACCTTATCTCATTAAAATCACAGATAAGTAAATTTTTAATGCTATTGAATGTGGTAACCTTTGCATTGAGCTATTCAATGGGAACTTAACAACCCCTGCTCTTCTCAAGAATGTCCTATATATACTGAATTTGAGCAGAACTCTGAACTCCATTGCAAAAATCACTACTGCCAGTTACATGGAAATATTCCACAATCATTCCTGTAGGATTTTCACCAAGAATCAGAAGCTGCTTGGTGAAGTTCCCCTTATTAATGGCTATACAAAGTTCAACAGTCCATTATACTCTTTGCTGGCACTGTTAGGGACTTACAAACCCTACCAATGGACAATCTACATGCCTATCTATGTCATATTACTCCTTTCTCTATTTATGACATGCTTGCCAAGAACTATATTAAAGGCATCAAACTGGACCCACATAATAAAACTATGGGTCAGTATAATGTGTTATGATTTACTCTTGTTATGTACTCAGCAAAACACTGACAATCTTATTATGTGATTGTGAGACTTACACACCAAAACAAGAATAACCTTAGGTTTAGGTTTGGTTCTTAATTAAAGTATTCCCCATATATAAATATTGATCACATAATATGGCAGATTTCAGATGAGATCTTGATTGATTACAATAATATCTGATCTAACAGATCTAGATTAGGATTGATCTGTGGCAAAGATCTAGATGGTAATCTTCTTAGCCTTATGGCTGCCTAGCCATATTTATATCTGCCTTTATTAGTATACTTTCCTTTATTCTCCCACATCCTCATGGTCATGGTTCCTCTTCTATATACCTAATCCACAAGGCCATTGCCTTACTCATTACCCTCTGCCCTATGCTTTTTATTTATCAGCAAGAGCACTTACTGCTATTGGTGACCATAGGTAGTAGATTAGTCATCCTGTATATGGGGCTGTGCTCTCTGGCAATATATATACAGGGTAGTGCAGACTTGGGGTTTCTCTAGTCTAATCCTCTTGTAATATTAACTTGTCTACATGGGGGACTCCATTCAAATCCCTTTCTTTGCCTAGTTAGGAGCTCTAGTCTTAAAAGCTCATCTTGTCATTGCCATGGGCCTTCACCACTTACCAGTCCTGTAGGTTTGGAAGTGCACTCAGCATGGTACATAACAACTCTTTATTATTCACTCCACTTAGTATAGCTTCAATTTTCATGCATTGCTGATGCTTCCTTGTTTGCTCAGGAATCTTCTGACTTCCTCAGTTCCTGAATCTTGTATGGCCACTGTCATATTTCACCTTGACAGGTATCTATTTTACTCTGATACCTTACCATTGTTTTATCTTAATAGATATCCATTTTACTTTAACTTATATTCTGATGTTTTGGAATCTCCTCAGACTCTAAACCTAGTTTACCTAGTATAAAGCAGTGTACTTCTCCATCCATATTCTTCATGCTATTTCTACCTAGGATTTCCACCTAGTCCTTTATCTAGTATCTAGAAAGCCCAGAATCTATCTCTTTGCTCTTGCATGCAGACAGAGAGAGAGTCCTTATCAGCAAGCCAGCATTCTTGCCTCCACCTTACCATTCATGAGGAAGTCCTTCATCTTAGTAGCATGCTCACTAGGTCTACATTAGCCCCTATCTGGATCTAGCATAACAAAAGAAACAGTGTAGCTTTTCACAACTGCCATTATTACAGATTACCCACCATTTCATTCAAGTTCTTCTCATTCCTTGACTCCCTCTGGAGTGAGCATCACTCCCAACCCATAGAGGATCCTAGTACTCCTTTGAAAGCCAAAAAAACTCAGACCTTGACTGGAGAGATCCTTCAGAAACTCATGTCTTCATTTCAGAAAAATTATAAAAGAAATTTAGCCTTTGCTCATGAGCTTTCCTTTTCTCTACAGATTTCCCAAGAACCCACTTCTTCTTTGCCCACTCCCACTTACCACCACCCCTTGTTTACTCTTCCCTCTCCCACTATAACTTCTTCCCCTCTTTCTACCATGTCTACCTCTACCAAGTCAACTGAGCTTCATCTCAGAATGCCCAAGCACTTTAACAGCAACCACTCTAAAGTGGAAGCCTGCCTTGAGACAGTTCAGTTCTATCTGTCCATCAATCAAGCAGTCTATAACTCCAATGAGAAGCAAATAGCTTTTGCCCTCTTGTATATAATCAAGGGACCTGCCCTCTCTTGAGCAACCATGTTCTGCTGGAAATGTATCACCAGCACTACTGTTGCCATGGGAACTTTTTGTAACCTTCCACAAAGAGTTCCTCACCATGTTCTGAGCCCTTGACACTATAGCAAATGTTATTCACTGGTTGGCAACTACCTAGATGTACCTGAATAAAAAAGGTAAATGGAAGTCCTCACTTACTAAGTATACTGTGGAATTCCAGAACTGTATAGTTCTTTCCAAGGTCACTAATGATGTGGTATTAATTGGTTACTATGAAACTGGTCTTTCCTCCTGTCTATCTTAACAGATCCAGTCTCTTGACAAAATCCCCTCTGACATTGAAACCTGGTATCAGAAAGCCACATATTTCCACAGAGCTGCAGAATACTCCAAGTTCACTGAACAAAGACAACAAAACCCAAAGGTCTTCACTTGGTCTTCCTCTTTGGCCCCCTTAGTACCCTCATATCCTGCCAAAGATCCAAATGCCATGGATATCAACTCCACCATGGTAAAAAAGATGTCAATACAAGAATTTAACCACTGCTCTAGCAGCAACCTCTGTTTTCACTGTAGAAAACCCAGACACTTCACAGCAAAATGTCCTATATTTACCTCACTCTGATACACCATGACATCCTCCCCAATTAATCCCAAGATCAAAAAGATCTTTGTCAAAGAAACAATGATGAACTTTGAAGAGGTTAAAGATAAAGAACCTAATATGGAAAAGGTTGGGTTGGATTTTTAAAGTGGAGTACCTCCCCTACACAAGGTACTCCTTCTCCTCTTTTCACCCCTATACTTGTATTGTCTTCCAAAAAGGCAATGAGAGTTTCGATTCAAGTTTCCCCTTCCTTTCATGCAAACAAAGTCATAGAAGTATCAGCTTTGGTCAATAGTGGTGCACAGATCAACTGCATTGATTGGGAGTTCATCTCCCATTATGAATTTCCCACTGCCCAACTGCCCTCTCCCCTCAACATCTGAAACATTGACTTCTTCTTCAACAAGAATGGAAAGATTGCCCATACTTGCAAAGTTCTTCTCTACCTCAATGGTGTTTCCTTCTTTGTCCTCTGTCGTGTCATGGCATGTGGCAAGGAAACACTTATTCTTGGTCTTCCATGGCTACTGTTATGGCTCCAGCCTAACACGACGGTCTCATGTGACTGTGGGAACTGTAGAGCACGAGATGCGCTGGTCATGTGATCAGTTGCATGTGATCGTGCGAACGAGTTGCCTGATAAGGCAAACCCTAGGCTAAGGCTAAGTCCTTTATTCAGAGTATTCCTTTGCACAAAGGTATTGGTCACATGATGTGGCAGATCTCAGATGAGATCCAGATCTTCCAAGGACATCTGATCTTATGATCTAGATTAGGATCTGATCTGTGGCAGAGATCCAGATTGGATCTCCTTGGCCTTCAGGCAGCCTTGCTACTTTCATTGATCTATTCCTGTGCACTTCCATTCTCCCACATCCTCATGGTGTGGCTTCTCTTCCATTCTTATCCCTTGATCCATGAGGCCACTGCCTCACTCCTCATTGATGCCCCATGTTCTCTCTCATCTATTTATTTAGAGGTAGGAGCTACTTTAGCTATTGGTGACCACAGATAGCACTATTTAGGGTAGACCCTTGATCCTGACAATATATAAGGCAGGGGGTGCAAGCTGAGGTTTCCTCAGTCTTGCTCTCTTGACCTCTCAGCTGGTTATACAGTCTGATCCCTTCAGTACTGCTGGCTAGGGTTTATACAAGGGCCCAGAACTCATCCTCTCTCTACTTGCCTAGTTCAGGGCCACTAGCACAAAAGCCCTAGCAGTTATCAAGGATAGTTTAGGAGCATCCACCAAGGAGAACTCGAGTATCAAGAGTAATGGGCAGTGATCCCGTTTCACAATTCTATTCAAAGTAACCAGATTGTGGGTAATTATGCTTGAAGCAGAGAACTCAGAGAAATGTTTGAAACATAGATCTGATTATATAAGCATAGAAAACCTCCTGAGTTGATGGACCAATGAGAATCAGGTGGCTGAAAGGCAGAGAGCTGAACAGAAGTAAGAGGGTTGGAAGGAAGCACTGAAAGAATATTATAATAAAGTGATTTGAAGTCAAAAAGAATAGTAGACCAGAAAACTGGAGTGGCCAGGAAAGATCCCTGGAGCAAGGTGGTAAGCTACTCTTGCATAAAGGCTGGGTGGAGGTTATGCAGATTGACATGAGCAAAGTTGCTATTCTCTTCTTTGAGATAGATATTCCATTATCTAGTCAAAGCATCAGGTTTAGCACTGAAATGTCCTGGATGGAAATAAATGAGCATATTGAACTGGGAGAGGAATTCTAACCACCAGGCTTGCTGATGAGTCAGAAGTTTAGTTGTAGCAAAATACTCAAGGTTTTTATAGTTAGTAACAACATTAACTGATATGGCAGAATTCTCAAGGTAGTGGTGCCAGATCTTAAATGCTTCAAAAATGGCAAGAAGTTCCTTATTATGGATATTATAGTTGAGTTCAGGCATAGAGAGTATGCATGAGTAGAACATAACATGGCAGACTTCATTATCCAAGTAGTAAAGTAAAAGAATACCTATGATAGCATAATTGGAGGCATTCATCTCAAAAATGAACAGAGTGTCCAGAATCCAATGGATAAGAATAGAGGCAGAGGTGAAAGTATCTTTGAGATACTGGAAAGTGACATGGCAGGAGGCATTAAAATTCCAGGGAGTAGTCTTGTAAGTGAGGCAAGTAAGGGAAACTATGATTTCAGAATAGGCTTAGATGAAATGGCAGTAGAAATTAGTGAAACTAAGGAAGAATTGAATATTGCAAACTTTATAAGGCTTAGATTAATCTTGGATGGTCTTAACTTTGTCAAAAGACATTGTTAGCCCAGAAGAAAAGAGCTGGTAGCTAAGATACTTAGTGTACTTGGTATGAAATTCACACTTTTCTGGTTTGGCATAAAAGCCATGTTTCTGGAGCCTAAGAAGGACCTTATTGAAACGGGTGACTACCCATTACTCCTTGATACTCTTGTCTCCTTGGTGGATGCTCCTTGTCTTTCCTTGATAACTGCTGAGGCTTTTGATCTAGTGGCCCCTAACTAGGCAATAAAGAGAATGTAATGAGACCTGGGCCCTTGTGTAAACCAATAGCCAGCAGTGCTGAGTAATCAGACTGTATAACCAGCTAAGAGGTCAAGAGAGCAAGACTGGGGAATCCCAGCTTGCACCCCCTGCCTTATATATTGCCAACCATGGTGCACAGACCATGGACAGGGGGCCTACCCTAAGTACGCTATCTATGGATCACCAATAGCATAAGGGGCTCATACCTCTAATAGATATATGAAGGAATGCATGGGGTGTGAGGGAGGAGTGAGGCAGTGGCCTCATGGATCAAGGGTGGGGAATGGAAGAGGAAGCACTAGCCCTGAGAAGTGTGGCTGCCTGGTGGCCAAGGAGATCCCATCTGGATCTCTGCCACAGATCAGATCCTAATCTAAATCAATAGATCAGATGTCATCGGATAGATCCAGATCTCATCTAGAGATCTGCCACATCATGACTAAGGTGTGCTTTAAGGAATACTCTGATATAGGAATAGGACTTAGACCTTAGCCTAGGGTTTGCCTTGTATGGCAACTCATTCACACGGTCACGTGCAACTGATCATATGACCAGCGCATCTCGTGCTCTACAGTTCCCACAGTCACATGAGACCACTGTATTAGGCTGGAGCCGTAACAGATGCACAATGTGTCTATAGTATTATAATCCATATGTAAAGTGAGAGTACCAGGGAAATCTATGGATCAGTAATCTTGATTTTCCATGAGTTTTGCAATATCAAAGGCATTACTGAAGCCCAGCATGTCCCTGCAAGCCATGAACTCATTTAGTGTTTATATAACCATGACTGGCATTTATTCTAATTCAATCATCACAAACTATGTTAGCAACATATGTGCCTGGCATATTGTCCATGGCATGACCTGGGCATTTAATGAACTGGAGATCCAAGCTCTTTTAAGAGCCACAAAATCCCTGGCACCCCATTATCCAGATAGACTCCATGAGAACTTTTTACCATTGAAACCATACATATTCCCAATTCACCCTTAGCCTAAGCACTCTACTGGATGCTGCTATTTTTGCCTGCCTTATTACAATGTTTTTCACCACTGCATGCACAGGTGAGTTCACAGTCCCAAGCCTCACTATCTTCAACCCTGACCTTTATATCTTATACTGTTGCCTGTTTACCCAGGTAGACCAAGCAGACCTAACTGTTTTTAACCTGTATATCTTATGGTCCATGTTATACATCTAGTAAACACAATGGTCTCAAGCACATGACTGTGGGAACTTTAGAGCATGTAATGTAAATGGTTGCATAGTCATGTGACCAGGAGCATGTGATTGTGTGAACAAGATGCCTTACAAGATTAACTCTAGGCTAAGGCTAAGTCCAAGTATTCAGAGTATCCCCCAGCACCAGGTATTAGTTACATGATGTGGCAGATCTCAGATGAGATCAAAATCCAGACTCCAATGATATCTGATCAAGATTAGGATCTGATCTGTGGCAGAGATCCAGATGGAATCTCCTCAGCCTTATGGTGGCCATACCATATTCATATCTGAAGACCAGTGCATTCTTCCATTTTCCCACATCCTCATGGTATGGCTTCTCTTCCTTCCATCTCTTATCCACAGGGCCACTGCCTCACTTCTATCTCTGATCTATGCATTCCAGTATATATTAGGATAAGAGCCCCTTTAGCTATTGGTGGCCATAGATAGTACATATTAGGGTAGGCTCCCTGTAGATGGTCTGTGTATGGGCCTTGACATTATATAAGATGGGAAGCTAGGGCTGAGGATTCCCTCAGTCTTACTCTCTTGTCCTTTAGGAGGATCACTGGTTTCTTACCAGACTGCTTGTCCTCTTTGGGATCTACAAGGAAAAGCCCTTGATCTCTTAGCCATCCCCAAGAGGGAGATTTCTTTGGGCTCTCATAGATTTGGCTCACTTCAAGACAGCCTAGTTAGAGCCACTAGTACAAAAGCTTAATGCAGATCTAGACATGAGGGCAAATATCAAGAAGTCATGAGGCCAGGATGATAGTTGCCATCACACTATTGCCATACCTTTTTCATAGATTTGATCCTATGTATCTTTCTTTTTACTCTCCCATATTCTCATGGTATAGCTTCTCTTCCATTTCAATCCCTTGATTCATGAGACCACTGCCTTACTTCTTATTCCTGCTGCATGCCTTTACCTTACTTTATCTATAGCTAAGTGGTTACTGCTATTGATGTCCTTAGATAGTAGATCTTTAGGGTAGGCCTCCTGTACTTGGTCTGTGTACAGACTTGAGCAATATATAAGGCAGGGGGTACAAGCTGGGATTTCCCCAGTCTTGCTCTCTTAACCTCTTGGCTAAAGATTTATACAAGAGGTTCTCTTAATCTTCAGTCTATTTCAAGAAGAGATTCACTCTAGCTCTCTTAAGGTAGTACTCCTTTGGTTGCTGAGCCCCCTAGGATTTATACAGGACCACAGTATTATTCTCTCATTCACCTAGTTAGGGGCCACTAGCTAAAAGCCTTACCAGCATTTCCAGGACAGAATTAGGAGCATTTACCAAAGAAGCTTGAGTATCAAGGATAGAATGGTAGTTACCATTTCACTAATCTCCTTTATACTGATAAAGGTGGAGAATATGTGTCAAGGAACTTTTAGATATATCTGAAGGATAAGAAAATGCATTATGAAATAACAAATGCTTATGTTCCTTAGAAAAACAGAGTGGCCAAGTACATAAACTATACCATAGTGGAAACAGCTTGTGTCATGCTAAGTAATGCATGCCTACTGTTACATTAGGCCCAGGTAGGGACTAACATAGACCTTTGTAGGCTAGGGCTAAGAGGAAGGCTCAATGTTGATCAGTTTAAGGACTAGAATAATGGTGCAAACATGGAATGGCACTAGAATCCCTTAGTAAAGGCTGGGGATGAGACTAGAACACTGGGCTAGTTGAGGATAAAGTAATGCTTGCTAATGAAAATTGCAAGCAGGCTAAGGGTTTTCAATGATGTTTTAGAGGAGAACAAGTGGAATAGGCAAGATAAGGTAGAAGTAGCATAAAAAACATGGAGAGTGAAGTACACTACTTATATTATGGTGGATAAAGTTTAGACTCAGTTGAATAAGTAATATCAGTTGACTAAAGTGACTAAGTAATTCATGTGGAAATGGATGGAATACAATAAAAGCAGATATTGGATAATATCTGCTGACAGAGAAGAAGTTCTGAAACAGAAGAAGTCTAAATGTTCCAGAATGTAACAAGAAAGTGTTGAAAATGCACAAAGTTAGAAGCTAAAATGAAAGAGAGAGAAAATAATAGGACCAAATGTAACACCTAACAAATTGTTTTTGGTTAAATGCTATACTATATGTAATGCATCTTCTAAACATCTTCCAATACATGCACTTAAAGATAACCTGACCCTGAATGAGGCCTTCACTGGCAAAAACTGTCAATCAGACACATTTATGTCTTTGGTTGTAAGGTGCATGTCCATGTACTGGATGAAAAACAGCACAAACATGATCCTAAGTCAATTGAATGCATCTTTCTGGATTTTGTATTGAACCATAAATCCTTTATATGCATGGAATGTCAAAACAGCCAGATTATTAACTCATGTGATGTTGTTTTTGACAAGGGGAATATACCAGAAACAAATTGCATCATATTTAATGCATTTGCCTTGCATGTAAGAAAAGAAAGTGGGTTCAACTTCAGCTTATTATCTCTTTCCAGCAGTTGATAAAAATGACACACCTGAAATGTTCTCTGAAGTTGTGACCAAGCAGACTAATGACAATGCCAAGCAAGTAGACAAGGCTGAAGGGTTAACAACAATAGAAGGTGAAGCTAAGAAAAGAAGTAATCTGCAATAATTGCATGAGATCAGTGCACTATAAGAAGAATCATCAAGCATATCTGTGCACACAAGACAAAGCCAGAGAAACAAACCTAATATGTACTTCAATAGTTCAATGGCTCTGTTATGCACCCAAAGAGTGCAATCTGAATAATAATACAGACTGGTAAGTAACAGGTAACCTAAAATGACAAAAGGGCTTTTATTCTAGTGGCCCCAAACTAGGCTTGTGAATCTTGAATAGGGAAAGGGAGAAAAGCAAGGAATGGCCCAGAGTTAACACTAGCAACTAGTGCTCAGACTGTAAAAGGAGTAAAGATACAAGTAATCAAAACTGGAGAGACTCCAGGTCTTGCCCACCCTGTATATATATTGCCAGAAGGCATAGCCTCTACATAGGATAAGTAATTTACTACCTATGGTCACCAATAGCAGTAACCACTCATATTTACTATATATAGGAATAGGGCATAGGGCAATGAGTAAGAGTGAGGCAGTGGTCTCATGAATCAAGGGAAATAGAAGAAAATCACACCATAAGGATGTGGAAAAATGAAAAGAAAGCTTAGGGAGAGTAGATATAAATATTGTTACGATTCTGGAAACCAGAGGCTACACCTAGACTGTGGATGGAAGAGGAGAAACATGAATGAAATCCTAGTGGAGGCTCAGATGAGGAGCAACTGAGGATGAATCTGAGAGAGTGAAGATGAAGAGAACTCGTATGAGACTCGAACTCGAGCTTCCTAGATCCTAGCCTTCCTTGAAGGGCCTGGTTTCCTGAGAAGAGCTTTACTAAGCCTAAAGTGCCTAAACTGCAAAGTGATAAAGTCTGAGGACTTTACCACCAAGTGCATGGCCTTTATATACTACTCTAAGAAGTGCACAGACCATGTACATCCATGCCTACCCTAAAGATGTACAGTAAGATAGCCAATAGCAATAGAGGCATACTCGTGTAGGCCGTAAGGGAAATGCATGGAGCAGATATGAAGGAATGAGGCAAGGGCCTCTCGTATGATGTGGCAGAATGGAAGAGAAGGGTCGTGGTCACAATGAGGACGGGAATCTCAATCCACAGATGAGATCACCTTTGCAGATCCGTTAGATCCACGGAGATGGTCAGATCTGAGATCGGGGAGATCCATAGATGGATCATGTGACCACTAACCTTTAGAGAATACTCGTAAGAATATGCCAGATCCTAAGTTAGGGTTTAGCCTGATAAGGGATGGGATTCCCACAATCATGTGAGAATGAAAGTGGTCGTTGCATGGTTTGCAACAAATATGGCATGGCTACCATAAGGCCAAGGAGATATATCTAGATCTATTAGATCAGATATCATTGGTATAAATCTAAGATGTTATTTGAGATCCAGCCATGTCATGTGACTAATCTATGAGTAAAAATAACTCTAAATAACAAATCAAACCTAAGTCTAGGGTTTATCTTGTTTAGGCAGGCAAGTCCCATGGTCACATAAGAAAACCATCAGTGTTTGCTGAGCACATAACAGGCTCCACAGTTCAAACATGCCCCAAAGGTATTATGCTAGGCCTGGGTAGGGACAGGTGTAGACCTTGCTGTGAGAAAAGAGAATGAAGTGAACCAAAGATAAGCTTTAAGACAAGTGGAAGGCAACAAATGAAGTGTTGTGCCTTAGAAGTACCAGCTACACTCCCAGGGGTGTGCTGAGATCAGATGCTGATGATCCTCTGGTTAAGTGCCAGGACACAAGTAGTGGATTCCAAGTACATGGGTACAGGGAGTAGTGGAAATGCAAAGACTGTAAGGAGATTGCAAGGTAGAAGTAGCATGAAGAAAAGAGAACAGGAAGTACACTACTTTATAGTACAGCTGATAGAGTTGAAGCAGAGATGAAGTGAGTAGTCATGCTGACAAATGGTGAGTAAGGTATCCATATAGAAATGGATGAAAAGAGATGGAATGATTATGAGTCAGCTGAGTGAAGATAGAAGGCCCAGGCAAAGGGCATAACAAGAGAGCAGTCTAGGCTAGGCTAGAATGTGAGAAGAGCAGAATCTATTGATGACAAATGAGCAAGAGAGCACCTAAGGTGCATAAAGAGCAGAAGCTATGATGAGAGAAAGGAAAAAGAGAAAAGAAAGGAGGAAACATAACAAAAGGTCTTAGCACTGGCATTTCCATATTTGATTCCTATTCTAACATCTGAGCTGCATAGATTACAGCAAGTCTATTAACCACCAAGGTAAAATAATGATAATTATTTCCTAGTAGACACTCATTACAGGGAAAAGAGTCAGATAAATAAGCACCAGCCAGAAACTGCTCAAAACCACTTATTTATGCCAGCTCAGACTAATGATGATACAATATATAACACAGAACATCTAGAGGAAGAAGCTTTTATGATCCACAAGACTTTACATCCAAGTTCTGATGAGCTGCTTACATACCATAAAGCCATAAACTGCCCAGACAGCAACTCATGGCATGTCACAATAAAAGCTAAACTGAAAGCTTTTGAGAATATTAGCCTATATAAAGAAGTTGATTAACTACCTGATCACAAGATTGTTGACTTAAAATGGATTTTCAGAATCAAACATGGACCAAACAGTGAGATTAAGTAATACAAGGCCCAATTAGTGGCAAAAGGGTATATGCAGGAGTATTGTATAGATTATATTGATACTTTTGCACTAGTCACTAAGTTTGCCACCATACAGTTCCTCCTAACACTTGCAGCACAATATAACCTTGAGATTCACCTAGCTGACATCAAATTGGCTTTTCTTAACAGCAAATTGGAGGAAGAGATTTACTTAAGACCCCCTCTAGGCTTTTGCACTTATCAAAACAAAGTTTGGCATCTTTTCTGTGCCCTTTATGGCCTTAAACAAGCTTCAAAAGCTTGGTATGATATACTATGTGAGCTATTTAATTCCTTTGGCTTCATCTGCAGCAATGCTAATTACAGCCTCTTTTACAAGCAGGAACAAGATCAGTTCATTATTATTGCTGTCTATATGGACAAAAAATTAATCTTGTTCAAGAGCTGCAAGGAGATTAAGAAATTCAAGCATGCACTATCAGCCAAGTACAAATAAAAAGACCTTGGAAAATCATTCTGGATCCTGGACATAAAGATAATCAGAGATAGAGGTAAAGGCATAATTTCCCTCTTATAGAATCACTATGCCCAAACTATCCTGGAATGCTTTAGAATGGAAAATGGGCATATCATAATAATACCCATGAATGCCAATAGCAGGCTTTCTAGAGCAGAAATGACCATAGTTGACATCAAAGCCTACCAGAGTGAAATAGGAGGTTTGATATATACCATGCTTGCAACTTGGCCTGACCTCATGTTTGCAGTTGGTGTACTAAGCAGACATGCTGCCATACCTGGTGAAATCCACTGGGTAGCCCTCAAATGCACTTACTACTATCTACATAGGACAGCTAACATGTGGCTCACTTATAGAAGAATCAATACCTTTAAACTATTGGGCTACATGAATGCAGATTGGGCTGGGGTCATGGACAATTGAAAATCCATCTTAGAATACATTTTTATGCTAGCAGCTGGTGCCATTACCTGAACCTCAAAGAAACAGAGTGAATTGACAAACCTGCTGTTTCTCTATCCACAAGACACAGATGTCACCAAGATCTTCAAGGGTGCATAACAGCTCATTACTGACTAGGTGAAGCTAACCTGGCTGAAATATAAAAGAGAAAAAGGGAGTCAAGGAGTGGTCATAGAAAACTGAATGGTATGAGTTCAAGTATGCTAGACTAAAATACTGGTTATATGTTCATTACTTTATATGCATGTGATGCTATATTCTAACTCTAAGAGTTTGTCTAATCTACTATGTTCCTGGATAATAAAGATTAATATCATAAGGATTTCTATAGTGGTATTTGCTATTTAAAGGAGAGAAGTGTTTTAATATTCATAAGATTTCTTCAGTAATGGTCTTTAGAATTAGGGCTTTAAGTTCCATTTGTATGACTATAGTGGAACAGTTATTAGTAAAGGTAGTTGTTATGAAGGAATTAAAGTAATGCATCATAACATAGAGCTCCATTGCCCTGTTAATGACTGAGTTTGAGTATATGGTGGCAACCATAGCTGAAAAAGAGGCTACATGGCTAAAAATCTTATCCTTAGAACTTGTTATAATGCATATTTTCCCTTTTATTTCATTTTTTACCCTGTTGCATTTTCCTCTGACTCTTCACATGTTCACATCACATGACCATGTTATCTCTTCACTGTGTCACCATGTCACATCTTCACCATTTCACATCTTTACCACTTCACACTTCACTGGATCTAGGCTGATCTAGCCTATGATTTTATACCACCTGTTTTTGTTTTAATATGTTTTTTCCTTTTTCTTTATCACATGATCTTATCTTATTTTTGCCACATGGTTATCTAATCACTATTTTATCAGGGCATATGACAGATCACAAGACCCAAGGCATAGGGTTAGCCTTATGCCTAAACCCTATATACTTCTTTTCATTTCCATCATTTCTCTTCTATTTCAGAAGCAGGACCCTTGATGGTTTTCAGGAAAGCTTCTCTTCTTTTTGATCCCCATGCTGCATATATGGGAATATTTCCATCAGGGTCTTGGTCCATGCATGGATGGCTTTTATATATAAACTGTACCTTTAGTGTCTCAAAGCCCTTAGCTTTGAGCACTTGTATTATACTCATGTTAACTCTTAGTTCTCCCTGTCCCATTCTTTGAGCATTTGGCACTACAATCTTGTGGTGCATAACAGTTTTTCTCATGTATTTCTAGACTTTCACTTTCTTTTTGCCATTAGACAGCTTACTGTACACTACTGTAGGGCAGGGCACACTCTCCTGGTTCATGATTAAGATGCAATAGTATAAAAGGGGTGCAAGTCCAAGCTGAAATTCTCTATTATGCATCAACCTAAGGTTCTTGTAAACCAATGCAAAATGGCAAGTGACAGGAATAACAACAACAATGAGAGGGCTTTTAGCTAGATGCCCCAGAACTAGACAAAGAGAGGATAAGTGGAAATCCCTTGAAAACTGGGTAATTGTACAAGAGATTTAGACTGGAAAAACCCCAAGTTCTAATCATTCTGTATATATATTTACTAGAGGCACAGCCTCCATATACAAGATGACTAAGCTACTACCTATGGTCACTAATAGCAGTAAGTACTCTTGCTGATAAATAAGAGAAGCATGGGGCATAGAGTAGAGTAAGGCAATGACCTTGCAGATTAAGGGAAGTAAAAGAGAAACCATACCATAAGGATGTGGGAGAATGGAAAAGAAGTATATAGCAAAGATGGATATGAATGTGGCCAGGTAGCCATAAGGTCAAGAGATTCCCATCTGGATCTCTGCCACAAATTAATCCTAATCTAGATCTCATCTCAAGATCTGCCATATCATGTGACCAATACTTATATGTGGGGGAATACTCTGATATGAATCAAACCTATATCTAGAGTTAACCTTGTTTAGGAAAGTAAGTCTCATAGTCACATGACAAGACTGTTAGTGTTCTGCTAAGCACATAATATTCTTTAGTCTTGTGCACTTAAACCTCTAAGTTTTTCACAAGTTTCTTGACCCAAATTCTTCTTGTCTAGTTCTTCTAGCCTTAGTTCAAAGGCTAGGCTTCAGCAGTACCCCTAGCAGTAGCAAAAGCATATATCAAGGCTATAGATGTAGTTGCTCAAAGTCTTGTAGTATAATAGTTCTTTCTTTCTTTTAGTGTCTAGATTTAGCCTCTGGAATCAGAGTCATAATACCTTGTCCTCTCTAGACTATTCTGTTTTAACTCTGCACTTTCTTCTGCTCTTGCTTCTTTCACTTTTCTGTTTTGACTTTTGCATTTTCTTGCCATCTTTTAGTTTTAGTCTGACATGTCTTGATGCTATCATTGCTAATATCTCTATTTGTCTCTAAGATGCATTGGTACATGTTCTTACTTCTGAGATAACTCTAGTCCTATTTCTCCTTTTCACTTAGACCCCTTGCTACTCTGGAACTATAAGTACTGAAATTCTTATATAATACTGTAGTTTGAATATCAACAAAAACACTTCTGTTTTGAATTTGTCCTTACTGTGACTGAGCTTTCAAGCTTATCCTCTGAACCTCCAGTTCACTCCAGAGTAACTCCAGGCCTTAATGGAATTCTTAAGGAAATCCTGAGGGCTTGTTCTCATTATAACTAGGCTTGACACTCCTTATCTCACCTGTTCTTTGTGTTGAGTCATAAAACCACTTTTCTTTCTTCCTCTAATCCCTTTGTAAATTGGAACATCAGATTATGCAAGGATATACCACATAAGGTAAAGCCAAGTCCTGTTCAATCCAAGGAAAGCTCCCTTTAATCTTCTGGAATTTCCAGACTTCTTCAGAAGCCCCTGGAGCTATGCCCTTTTCTATAGGTTGAGTACCATTAGTAGGCTTAATGCAGAAGTTTGTTCTGGACCTTTCTCTTACTGTTATCCAGAATTTTAATAGTACCTTGCATCTAGAGTTTACCCTCTCTAGCCTCCCTATAGTCTAGTAGCATGCTTGGCTTAAAATATTCTTCAATATCCCCAGGATTAGATCTGACAGTGGAGCAATTAGATTGCTATTAGTTATAACTCTTAGTAGTTTTAACATATGCTAACCATTTCATTACATAATTTTTTTTTTTTTTGACTACAGATACTGCCATATTGCACCCTAGTCTTTTGTTCATACAAAACTAAGGTAAGACCACTATTTGTTTGTTATATTCATTAGCTGAATAGTATCTACAAGGTCTTCTTGTATATAGGTTAGTGTAGAAGAATGTTTCAGTTTTTTATTCATATGAAATTGAGATTTTCTTGTATATAGTGTGATATTCTCTACAGTGCTACCTTTTAATAGTAACTATGCATATTGATGTCAGTAAACATTATATTTAGGTGTGAACATGTTCTGAGTATCAAACAGAAGCTGGGGCCACTCCTTAGGCTACATACAGTGCATTGTATACATGCAAGTGGACACAAAGTGGGACATATGATGTTATATGCATTAGTAAAATGTACTTTTTTGGTACTTTTTCAAACTTTACTGCTGCTTTAATTCTATTAGAAACATACTGTGTAAAAAGTGCTGGTTTACCTCTTATAGTAGATCCTTCTGCTCTCAACATGCTTTTGCACATCTTTTTGCTTTTTCAGTTAACTTTTTATGTGTACAAATAAATGAAATTGCATGAAAAGCATTTAGAAAGCATGATTAGTGGTCCCAGTCAGGTGAATAAAAAGGCTATTGAAAAAAGCTGAAAAGAGTATGGGTATTTTAGTAGTAAAAGGCATCAGCAATGAAAAAGTATAGACAATAGTCCAATGGATTGACATGAGCAAAACATGGTGGGTAAGATAAGTCAGGGCAAATAAGCAGCAGGCAGAAATAGCAGAGAGTATTTACATGACAGTGAAAATGGGCAAATCTAAATGATGAACAAAAAAGGATATTATGGTGGCACAAGACAAGGGACCAAGAAGAACTAAGGCTATTAAGCTGAGCTTTGTAATGGTCACTTGTTAGTTCTTGTATTTAAATATGTTATAAACTTGACAGGCATGCATTAGCATTCCATTTATGGCAATAGTTACATAAGCTTAGAGTGTACACTTTTATTCTATTTTCTAATTTATATTTCTCAGTAGCTTGACATATACTAAGAATAAGCTCTATTTTTATATGCATTCCTACTATACTAATCTACTACAGTTTTAATAGGCAGTTATTCTAATATCAGTAGCTTGACATCTACTAAGGTTCTCATAGTTTACTTAATCTCTGCACAATACTCTCTTTCAACAGAATATCCAGCATGTGATATAAGGATATAAAAGCACAGGGATTATGCTCAGCTTGAGGGTCTTTGCTGGCATCATGGTGACTGATCAGTCTGTCTGGGGTAGTAGTCAGCAGATACAATGCTTGGGCAATAAAATACAATCTATATGCTGAATTTTAAATGATAATAAGAGAAACCTATTCTCAAGCAACCTATGCAAATAGTGGCAACCAATACCTCTTTGTATGGACAAAATAGAGACAGTTAGCTTTTGAAATAGAAGCTAGAACTAGGGAAAAATAGAAAAAATGGTCTAAGTACACACTAAAGAGAATCAAAGCTCAAGTATATAAGATTGGGAAATTTTCAGGCTTGGACCTGCCTTATTTTATATTGCTACAGATGGTGCACAGAACATATAGATCTGCCTTGCTTTAAACTACTGTACAGTTAGCCAATCAATGGCTTAGAAGAAGAGGATATTTAGAAATACAGGACACAAGCAATAAAATATGATCTTTCTATTGAGCTTGAACTAAAATCTCTAAAGGAAGCATCCTGGTGAGTGCAACTAATAACTGACTGAAGATTGAAGACTAACATAGGACTTTTCACTTAAGTTCCTGAACTAGGCTGTTATATACTGGCACTACTTAGCTAGGGGCTATTTTTTATTCTTACTCTAAGCTAAGTTCTCTCTACTATTTACTATCTTTGACCACTTTCTTTGATCTTATCTCATCTTATCTTATTTCTTATCATGCCATGGGATTAGATCTAGCCTGGTCTAGCCTTTGTACCTCATATAGCATAGCCTTTTACCTTATTATAGCCTAGACTTTCTCTAATGTCATGATCTAGCTCTCTGATGCCATACCTTATCTTTGCCTTGCTTTTTTTTACTAATTACTCTCTATTTGCCATTGGTTCCTATTTAGTTTCCCTTTGCTCTATTTCCTTATTTAGCATTATTCTCTATATACCAGCTACCTTATGTATTTCTCATGGCCTGGTTTATGCACACTTTGTAGCAATATATAAAGGGGCAAGGGTATAGACTGGTTTTCTAGTCTAGAGCACTTGTTTACCTTGTTTCCTAGTGCCTTCTCTAGGCTGCCATTCTTTTGTTTCTTCAGTTTTGGGCACTTTCCAAGGTATTTTTCTCTTGCTCTTGGTTTAGATTTATAACAGACAAAGTTAAGATGGGGATGTTTTCATTGATATTTAAACTAAAGTACTACATACAGGAATTATAGTACTTATAATTTTAAAGTAGTGCAAAGTTCAAGAAAGAAAAGAAGATAAAACTGGAGTTGTTTCAGAAGCAAGAGCAGATGTCAAAGTATAATGAAGATAAATGGAAATGTCAGAGATAACAGCATCAAATCATGTTATACTGAAACTAAAAGATGGCAGGAAAAAATAAGGGTTAAACAGCAACAAGAAAAGAAAGTGAAAGTAGAAGGAAGTATGGAGTTGTAATAGAAATATTTGAAGAGGTGAAGTAAAACTTTAGGATACTATGTAGTAAAATAAAGCATGGGAAAGCTTATGTGTGATCCATCAAGGATCCAGCTTCTAAAGAATAAAAAAGAAGAGAAGTTAATAGAGATTAAACTATCCCTGCAGGGACTGGAAGGCTGTGGTTAACTCTAAGCTCTAAGTCATGTGAATTGTCATGTGCCCTGATAAGATAAAAGATTTAGATAACCATGTGGAAAAAATAAGATAAGATCATGTAATGAAAAAAGAAAAAATGCATCATAATACTACCTCCTTTTTAACTCTTAGATTTCAGATAAGAGACCTGTAGTGGCACTTTAAAAGTATAAGTTTCATAAGAACAGAAGAAATAAGAGAATGCAGCATGATTAATGGAAAAAATTTGACATGGTGCCAAAGAATAAAGCTTGTGAAATTCCTGCACAAGTTCAGAGGCATTAGTAACATTGTTGGCCAATTGCCAGGTGCAGTCCACTGAGAAATAACCCTTCCAATACACTAAATATTCCAACTTCCCTTGTTGCAGATGAGAATCCACTATTAAGTTAACCTTGTATTTGAAGTGGCCATTTTCCATAACAATGATAGAATCAGGTGTGATAACTTCTTGTCCATTCATCAGTTCAAAAGCCTTTTTGACCTGACTAATGTTGACTACTGGATGAATTTTCATTGTTGTCAGAAAAACCAACCAAATTGCATTTGGTAAAATGTCAAGAACTTGATAAGGCCCAATTCATCATTGGAACAACTTTTTGAATGGAAAAGGAAGGAAAAGATTTTTGGTGAATGATATAATAGCATTTCTGGGATATAAAGATGAAATTGGAACATTGGAATTGCAAGTGATCATGGAAAAATAAGTCTTTTCTAAAGACTCTTGAATAGTAGTGAATGATTTATTTAACTGGTCAGCAAACAGAGATAAGAGATATGGGCCTTTAAAATCAAGATAAGGGGAAAAGTGTTTAGTTTTGGCAAAAGTATTATGCACCAACAAGAGTGCAATCTGAATACTGGCAAACACCAGTAAGTAACAGGTAACCAACAATGACAAGAGGGCTTTTGAGACTAGTGGCTCCAAACTAGGCTTGTGAATCTTAATAGGGGAACCTGAGTTAACACCAACTAAGATGCTCAGGTTATAAGGAGAAAATCAGGAAGAAAGAGAAACTCAGGTTAATACCATAGTGTAGTGTCCAAGTAAGAGAAGTAAGATATAAGTGATCAAGACTGGAGAGACTTCAGGTCTTGCCCATCCTATATATATATTACCAGGAGACATAGCCTCTACACAGGATAAGTAATCTACTATTTGTGGTCATCAATAGCAGTTACTGCTCATATCTACTAAATAAGGTAAGAGGACATAGGGTGAGAAGTAAGGAGTGAGGCAGTGGCCTCATGGATCAAGGGATATAGAAGAGAACCACATGATGAGAATGTGGGAGAATGGAAAGAAAGCTCAGGGTCAGTGGACATAAATGAGGCATGATAATCATAAGGCCAAGGAAATCTATCTAGATCTCTGCCACAAATGTAATCCTAATCAGATCCAGTAGATCAGATGTCATTGGTATCAATCTAAGATATTATCTGAGATCCAGCCACATCACATGACTAAACCATGAGTAAGGAAATACTCTAATATATAAATCAGACCTAAGCCTAGGATTTATCCTTGTAAGGCAGGTGAGTCTCATGGTTATGTAAGAAAACCATTAGTGTTTGCTGAGTACATAACAAAAAGGAGAAGTTTTAATTACCAAGAAAAATAAGTTGTTGTAATAGAATCTGGCTAGCCTTGTTATGACTCTGAAGATCAGAGACTACACCTAGACTATAAACTGAGGAGGAGGAACACTGTAAGAGGGAAACTTCTAATGGGAGGCTCTGGAGTGGAGCAACCGAGGAGTTATCGGTGATGACAATGAGGAGGACACATAAGAGACTCTTGCTCGGGACTTCCTAAATCTCTGCCTTCTATCTTGAAGGGTCTGATCTTCTGAGAAGAGCTTTCCTGAAGCCAAATGCCTATAGCTACAAAGTGATCAAGTCT
>JBBPJW010000527.1:0-27348 GCA_038088935.1 Pulveroboletus aff. viridisquamosus
CTATAGCACTATTGCCTCAGAGTTCTCAGCTTTAAGTGCTTGTACTATACTTGTGTTAACTTATAGCTCCTCTTATTCAATTTCCTTTTCTTACTGAGCTTGTGGCATATCAACCTCAGTGTGCATAACATGCAAGGCCACTGCCTTACTCTTACCCTATGCCCTATGCTTTTCTTATTTAGATGGACAGAGGTTTTACTACTATTGGTAATCATAAGTAGTAGCTGACTTATTCTGTACTGGGGCTATGCCTCTCTGGCAATATAAATACAGGATGGACAATACTTGGGATTTCCCCAGTTTTGATCATCTATTCAATTCTCCCCTTAACCCCTATACTCTAAGCTTATTAGCTTGCAGCTAGAGTTTTCTTATTCCTTATCAAGATTCACCAAGCCTAGTTCTGGGGCCACTAGTTCTAAAAGCCTCCTTGTTGGTTGTTTTAGCTGTTATTTACTGGTTCATGTCATTATTTGGATTGCACTAGTTGGGTGCATAATAAAAAAACACTCTTTCTTGGCCTTATAAAGAAATTGACAAGTCAATAGCCATGGCCTTATTCTTATTGCAGTCTTTGCCATTAAAATGATGTAAGTACTTGACTTTCTAGCACTTCACTTCTTCCATAATGATAGAGATAAGGGTATTCAGGTCTAGAGTTTTTGTAAAACTGAAAAGTTAAGCTATGGTAAGTTAACTCAAGGCAAAATTTGTTATACAACTAGTGAACACAATGGTCTCAAGTATGTGACCATGGGAACTATTGAGCACATGATGCAAATGGTTGCATAGTTATGTGACCAGGAGCACATGATCATGTGAAAGAGTATTCTTATAAGAATAACCCTAGGCTAAGGCTAAGTCCTTTATATCAGAGTATTCCCCTGCACCAGGTATTAGTCACATGATGTGGCAGATCTCAGATGAGATCCAGGTATAGTCCCTGATGATATTTGATCTCAGGATCCAGATTAGAATCTGCATCTGTGGCAGAGATCCAGATTGGATCTCCTAGGCCTTGCTGCTACCATGCCTTCTTTATATCTCTAATCCTGTGTACTTTCCTTCTATTCTCCCACATCCTCATGGTATGGCTTCTCTTTCATTCCATTCTCTTGATTCATAAGGTCACTGCCTTACTCCTTATTCCCACTCCATGCATTCTCCAGCCCTTATCTATTAGTTGAGAGGTTACTGCTATTGATGTCCATAGATAGTAGATCTTAGAGTAGGCCTTCTGTACTTGGTCTGTGTGCAGACCTGAGCAATATATAAGGCAGGGGGTGCAAGCCAGGATTTTCCCAGTCTTGCTCTCTTGACCTCTTAGCTGGTTATATAGGATAACTCTTTCCTGCTGGCTGCTGGTTTATACAAGAGCAGAAGTCTCATTCTTTCTCTTTGCCTAGTTCAGGGCCACTAGCTAAAAGCCTCACCAGTTTCCCAGGACAGTTTAGGAGTGACCATCAAGGTAGCTTGAGTATTAAGGCAGAATGGATAGTTGCCTGTTACAAAATTAATGAGCAAGCTGGGAAAGAGACTTGATAGTAGTGGACCAGTGATCTGTTTTATTAATAGTAATGCCAATAGCCACTAATTTCTCCCTTTTAGTTCACATTCCATCAAGAAACTGATGAATTTGCCTCTTTTAGCCAGTTTCAATTCAATTTGTTCAATACATAGAGAAATCAAGGCTCATAACCTGTTGATATTCTAGACTAATTGGACAGGCACATAACTATCAGAGATGCAAAGGACTCAGTTGTGTGCAAAACAATGAACTAATATATATACCTATTAGAGATGCAAAGAACTATGTGCAAGTAAGTAAAAGTAAGTAGTTTATTAAAAAAAAAGCTCATCTTAGTCATGTGTAAAACAACAGACTAAGGTGTTCTAGACTAAGAGATGCATTATATATACAAACTTCAATGTATTTTATAATTGTGGTAATAACAGCATTTGTAGAACTGCCAGACTGAAACAGAAAAGAAACAAGAGATAAAGTACATATGCGAGATAGTAGTAAAGGAGTTCTTTGGAACTGAAATACATCCCGAACAGGTGATGTTGAATCCATATAATACCTGTTAGGTATGGTGTATTGTGTTCTTGGTTGCACGCATGCTTGCCAATTCTGACAAAACCAACTTGGGAAATCAGAAAACCTATGGGTTATAATAGAGTATGGGTTTTAACGGGTATACGTTATGTGAGAGTCGACTGTACCCACTTCAGTGCGGAATAGGCCCTGAAAGGCTCAAGTGGCTTTTCTGACCCTTGGCGAGTCGCGTGTTTTATCGGAGCCCAGTTCAAAAACAAGCTTGTCCTCGCAGCGTCGAGTAGGTTGAATACGGTTTTGTGTGGATGTGAGCAATGCCACTCTCCACAGACCAGAATTCAGGCACCGTCTCAGATGGGGTCATGGAGTTTGGGATCATAGCCGACCACGTACAACCACCGCGAGCACGACAACATGCCAGCAGTTGATGGGCATTCGATTTTAGAAGCAACCAAGCGCAAAGTGCAAAGAGGCAGGACATCCATAAAAAAGTGGGAGGAGGGACACTGACTTGGGGTTCGACGTGTTCGTCATCCGTGATGTGCACCAAGCCGGGATCAGCATCGCCACTCGGACACGTCCTCAAGCTGACCACGATGATTTGAGACCCTGAGAGCCTGTGCTGGACCGGCAGTGTACCAACGATCAATCACCTTGATCTGGGGTGACCAGCGAGAACGCCAGGTGACTGATGGTGTCAGTTCTGGGGTATAGCCCGAATCGGTGCACAATGCTCGTGAGTGCCAGAGGTTGTCACTCAAAGGAGCCGCGACAAATTGTTGGAGACAAATCGTCGGATGGTGTGTTTCCACCGGCGATTGGAAATCAACGTTCGATCGTCGGAAATGAACCATGGAGACCGATAGACGACCAAGACCCTTTGAAAAGGGGTCGAGCAGAGTTGTAGCATCAGTCAGGATGAATGAACTGGTGCGAGTAGAAGGTCTGCTTGCCCATGCGACCATCCGCCATTCGCTCTACCGTCACAACGGGAATTACAAATGGGATATAAAAACGCAGGTTTAAGCCACGGCCCAGCCGTATTTTTGTCAAGGACGACGACGTCCTGTCGACGAGCCCTTCCCTTAGATGCATGCTCTGGAAGTGAACATGTATCGAACGAGTAGTAGGAGCAGCGAACACGGAGGGAAAGATGGCTCAGGTTCCAGAAACCTTGCAACACGACCAAGGATGGTGGCCACCCTTTGGTCGTCGCGTATCATAGGCGCACATGGGCCACAACCTGCCTGTGTTTTGCAACCATCAGAGAGTATTTGTCATTTTTGATGGTTGTCGTGTGGTCCGCACCCCAAACAAAGTGTAAGCAACCCGTCCGAGGGACTTGCACGCCTACCGTTACCATGCCAGGAATGAAGCGATGATCTGACGAGGTACTAGTCCTGATTTCAAAAGAGTTTTCCGATGCTGGTTGTGCGATAGCCGGAATGCCTTCTGGTTCCACATGAACACGATCAAAGACGCCAGTATCAGGTGGACTAGCCACTTGCTTTCACGGCAAAGGTCCTCCTGTTGGAAAGAAGGTGCGATACCCCATGGCATACCGATATTGCACCGGTCGGTGCTAGTGGAGCGACGACATGCGTGAAGATGTGCCAACTCAACACCCAGCATCTGACCGGACCTCCCAGACATGCAACGACGCACGTTTATTGGTTTCGTTAGCCTACTCTCCGCACGAGCAACACTTTTTCCTTGTTCCAACACACAGCTGGATTTCTGTGGGCTGCGCCGTTTAGTGGTGCGGTTGTAGTCATCTGTCTTTTTGCCATTGGACGATGGATCGAACCTTTTGCCGGGATCAGTCCTGCTCCTGCCTGCTGAGCGCGCTACTCGACTGTCATCTCGCTGATTTTGACCATAACTAATTACCCAGAACATCGGGATTTATCATCCCATCAGCAGCTGAGTCAGGCCTTCCGCCCTGGACTTGCTGCGGAGCTGGTGTCACTGGGCTCAGCTTGGATGTCCTTGCACACACTAATCACATACGCAATATATATAACGGCCCATTCCATCAATGGTCCAGACAGTCTGCATCCTTGAACAACCCTCGCTACAATCATGGTCCTCAAACTCCACGGTTCCAGCATGTCCACTTGCACCCGCCTCGTTGCGGTGGTTTGCAAAGAGAAGAATATCCCCTACGAGCTCGTCTCCGTCGATTTGGCCAAGCGCGAGCACAAGTCCCCCGAGCACACCAGGTTCCAGCCATTCGGCCAAATCCCTTATATCGTGCGTTGAGCTGCCGTGTTTGATGCAGAGGCATTGACACGACATCGCCAGAACGATGATGGTTTCATCCTCTACGAGTCTCGCGCCATCAGTCGCTATTTGATCAGGAAATATGCTAACCAGGGTACTCCCCTCATCCCCACCGATCCCAGGGAGGAGGCCTTGTTCGAACAGGCGGCCTCTGTCGAGGGCTCCAACTTTAATGCCGTGGTTTCTCCCCTCATATTTGAGAAGGTGTTCAAGCTGTATGTACATACGTGCACCTGCGCGAGCACTCGAATTCTGACTGTGACAAAGCCGATTTGGTGGCCAGACAGACGAGGCCAGGGTCACCGAGCTCCTCGCCAAGCTTCAGGCGAACCTCGATGTTTATGAAGTTATCCTCGGCAGGCAAAGGTACCTCGCTGGTGACGTACGTTGACGACTGTCCCTTCATTTTGATGTGCGGGCCGCTCATGGGCTACAGAACGTGACCCTTGCCGACCTCCAGCACTTGCCTTACGGAAGCATGCTCTTCATTGCGGGCTATGGTGACCTGTTGACGCAGAGGCCCAACGTATCCAGGTGCGAGACTTGCGAGTTGATCATACAATCAACGTTGACTTGAGGTTCGGTTCTAGGTGGTGGAACGAGATCTCCAACAGGCCCGCTTGGCAGGCTGTCAAGAACGGAGCTTAGGGTGGTGAACCAGCATCATCGGCGAAATGAGGTGTACCACAGGCTGCCGTCGACCGTTGTGTACTAGCTTGCTATGACATTCCTGTGCAATAAAAATATGGTTATCGTGCTAAACTGTTTGTGGCGCCGTCTCGAAGCTCGAGAGGTTGACCAGGGTCGAGTTAATGAGGTGCTAGATCTGGCATTGCACCGTGTATCTCTGAGTTCAGATCTCTCATTCTCTGAGCCGAGAGATCCGCTCAGGAAACGCAAAAGCGCCGTAGCAGGTATCTGTGAGAGAGCTTATCTTTTGGTACTCGCGTACATTGTTCCTTGCACAGCATCTTCTCTACCTTTGCTGTAGGAGACCCAAGCGGGGTCTACGTCCCGGATGGAATACCATTGTCAAGGTCAGCCCTCAAAACAACACTGACATGACATAGGGTACGCACCGGGTTCCTCGCACGAGACCAGCCACTGTGTACCGTTGATCTAATTCCCATCCTTGGACACGCGTGTAGTACCAAAGCAACTTCCCATTTGCATTGTCGTACAAATGGTCAAAGCTGCCGGCACGGACAGGACCGGGTGAGCTGGTCTCGGATTTCCGATTGGTCTCAGGTAAGTAAAGGCCTGAGAAGGGACGGATGCTTCGAAGCGCCACATTTGATGGCCAACCGGACGCGAGTAATCGCTAAGCTGCGTTCCCATGATCAGAGGAGCAGCGCGGTATGTTCTCGTCAGTGACGCCTGTTCTTCTGGCGGAGGGGTGTGACGCTACAAATGGCGGCTTTGAGATGGGGTGGCTGCAATGGGAATTAATGTCCGGAGGGGCCGTGCGGGGGACTAAGCGTTGCACAACTTCGCTCTGGCTACCAGAACGTACGCGCAGAATGCGAGACGGTTGACGTCGTGCCGTCTGGTGGGTCAGTCTCGGTTCCAGGGTGGATATCGATGTCTTCTGGTCGTACGCCACATTTCCTAATGCGCCGAACCGGGGTGCCACCGTCGTAGGCTTGCAACTTGTACTCTGTTTCATGTCCATTCGCTCAACACCTCTCCCTTCACGCTTTGGTACGTCCAGCACGTGTATTTTCGCTCCACTTCCACCCATCGATCTCTCCCTTGTCCCACAGACTCGTCCCCACGTAAATCCCCACCAAACCTTCGCGCTCCGTCGCCCCCGACCATCCCCAAATGGCTCCACGTCGCGTTCCTCAATCCTGCAACACCCTGAGCCCACAGGATGCCACACTCAACCCTTCGTCGACCCCCTCTTCACCTGCACACATCGCGTTTCCACAGGCACGCTCAAATTCGCCCTCCTCCATCTCCCATTTCCTTTCAAAACCCTCGAAATGGTTTGGCAGAAAGACGTCCGACCCGCGTTCCATCTCCATCTCATCCGAGCCGCGGACCAGTGTCAGTTCTGTCAGGCGGCCAAAAATTTCGAGACCTACAGACCCTCGTCCCATCCTCTCATCGCTCCAGTCTGAACCCTATGCTATAGATCCTACCAAGTGCGTTTCCACTCTCGCTCACCCCCACTTTCTCCATTTGTCATGGTCGCGTGCAGAGTCTTGTTTCCGCATCAATTACGTCGCCTTTTCTACCCGTGACTTACTGACATCATCTCACCCAGGTCCGTTGCGGAAGTTGCTTTTCAACCAAAGAAGTCACTTGAATTAGACTCAGCATACCCATCTTCTTCCCAACAACCTTCTCCCGATGTTGACGGTGGTCTTGGCGACCTTCGCAATATGTCCCGCAGGGCTTGGTCCAAGTCCGCAGATGACCTCAGGAGCTTCCCCGATCTATCTCACTCTACTCTCGATGTCTCCTTTCAGCACAGGATACAAGAGTACCGTAATCGGAGCAACAGTAGTGCCACTCTGCATCCCACTTCTATTGCCAATAATGCGATTCCTGCGAGCCCAACCATCCAGTCTTGTCCGTCCACCGCGGCCAACATATCAAACGCCGCTCCCGACGACTCTCTTACCGTTAATGAACCTACAATATCCATATCCGTTTCTTCTCCTACTTCAGATAGCTTCGTTTTTCCTGATGATTCGCCACCCACACCGAATACTCGGATGCACTCCTTCGCACCCAGGTTACCCACGAAGCTATCTGCTTCCAAACTCGGTCTCTCCCCTAACAGTCCTAAACGAAAAGGGTCAGGCGACTCGATGAAACATCTTGAAGGCGACAGGCCTTTAGGTGCACCAGTGGGTCGTGGAGTTTTCCCTTTCAAAGTCGCCGGTCCCTCTCACAAGCATTCGACTCCCAATCCAGCTGCACAGGCTCATGCAACCCAGTCCCCTTCTTCATTGCTAGCTCCACCCAGCTCTGATGATCCGCCAGAAGCTGACGAAGCCCCTGTCTCGAAACGCACGTCTCAAATCACATACAACACTGGTTTCATCAATCGTCTCACAGATCCTGCGCCGATGATACAAGCTTACCAGGGACCCTACAGCACAGCTGCTAATTCGACATTGGCGAAGGGCTGGAAACCTTTCAAGGCCGAGCTCAAGGGGTCCAAGCTGTACTTTTACAAGCCGCCGAGTGACAGAAGCGCTGCGATCAAGGAATTGTTTCCGACTGGTGTCGTCCCGCCGAGTACTGATGACGAGGTGGTCGCGGAATCGGAAGTCTTTGAAGAAGTCGGGAGGTCAGGAAGGGGGAGAGAAGATGGGTCTACCGGAAGGAAGAAGCGGGCGTATTGGGGAAGAAGGTCACATCCCGAGCTAGTAGTCAGCGAAGGGCATATCGTGAAGGGAACTTTCGAAGCGCTCATTCATGAAGCCGTGTTCGCGACAACGTTCGTCACTCCTGCAGTGGACGAAAATTCCGAATCTGCGTCGCGCTTCGCAGATGGAAGAAGTCCCGAGTGGAAGAACTTCTCCTCTGCGATTATCCTTTGTCTGTCTCCCTTCGTGGAGCAGCCAAAGTTCGAGAACGAATTTACCCGTCTCTGCTCCACTCTGGTCAACGGAGCCGACGACCATGCCAAAGAAGTCGAACGCGCCAGAGTGGTTTGGATGGCCCAGGTATACGTCGGATACCATGGTAGTCCATCTGACGAGTCCGGTTGGCAAGAATTTACATCCAGCATTGTCCCTAATTTCAACGTTAATCCTTTCTCCACCACTGAGGGTGTACCCAAGTCTGTCTCTACTCAGGCGATCTATACACCATCTCCGAATCCCGACTTGGGATCCCCGCAGATTGATAGCGCGAGTTCCTTCTCTCCAAATCTCGGGACATTCTCGCCAAGACCTCACGATGGCAAGATGGCTTCTTTAATGGAAGCATTAGCAACGCCGGGCGTTCCGTCCTCTATTCCAGGAAAGCCGCTCAATCCTCGACAGCACCCACAGGTTGTTCCATCCACCGACGCAGTGGAACGATCGCCAAGAATTTGGGCGATACTCGCACAAAATAGCTTCACTCGCGAGGTCCTTTCGTTGCTTGATCCTCACCTGATCGCTTTTAGTCTCCAACTGTTCCATCGTCGTGCACTTCGGAATCTTCCTGAGAATTTAACAGCTGGTTATGTTATCGGAGCGGACCCCTCTCCTGGCGCTCCAGACGGTGAGGTCAATCTGGAGTTGCCCCATTCTGCCAAATTCTTTGGCAGCGACGATCACCCTCACTGGCTGACGAGATTGCTTTTGGTACAAATCCTTGGTTCGGATTCACCCAATGCGAACAATCCACAGTTTGACCGATCGTCTCGCACTCATTCCCGCTCTGGGGTCATCTCGATTTGGGCCAGAGTTGGAGAACTCTGCCGCGTTGCTGGTGATGAGTGTTCCTGGAAGGCAATATCGGCTGCCCTGTGTTCCCGTCCTGTAGCAAGGCTGACAAAAGCTTGGAGACGTGCTGATAGACAGAGTGTCATCGCTGTCGAGTCGTGGATTTATCCCGAGAACAACGGGCACGTGGCCACTGTAAAGCAACCAATGATAACTGCGTGGGGAGGGGACGCGAAGGAACAAATGCGCTACGAACTAGAACATGCACGAAATGAGATGGACGAATATTGGGTCACTGAGCCGCTTTTAAAGGCCAAGAACATATTCGAAAGTGTCAGGACGCGCTTTGCACTTTGTTCCAGGGCATCTGTTGAGGGTGCTTCGCCTTTGTCGGACGTTGGCAAGCTGATTTCACTCTGGGAGGACTTGTCTGAAGGAGGAAGTGTGCAGAATGCATTCGTCCAGAAATTCCAACGGTATGTTCCATCGTTTTGTATCAGGGCTTAGGGGTGGACATTGATGCCGATGCCAGTGTCGATCAGTTTATATCCCTTTCTTTGGCTGCAGAGCCGCGGAGGAAAGGATTGTTCGAACCGTTTTTCTGGAACCAGTCCTCTACACCCCCGTACACACATTACCATCCCTTGGTTCCTCTCCTCTTTGTTGAACCTTTGCCCACTTTCCCGCTTATAGATCGGGGTCAGGTATGGAGGGGTCGTCTCGAGAGCTGGCCTACAAAACTCAGCGTGGAAGAGCTCCAACAACTTCGTAACATCGACACCTCTCTGCGTTCGTTCAGAAAAAATGATGTTTCAGCAAGTAAAGAAAAATTACTCAAAATCGGGGATGTCGATTTAGGAGGGACTGCCATTCCTGTGTATGACGGGGAGCTACTTCTCGTAGCACGGCCGGACAGGGATCCAGGTTCAGTTTCGCAGCCCGCATCACGAGCTCCATCCCGTCCACCCAGTTCGGCGATAGAAGCGTCAGGTGGCGATAGGACCGTAGTTCGTACGCCATCCATCCGGGTGAAACCAAGTTCCTCTCAGGGACTGGAGCGTAAGAGTAGCGTGCAGAGAAGAAATTCACTACCTACTATATCTCAACGTCCCAGCCATCCCGTCATGACGGAGGTCTCTACCGAGCGACCTATCCGAGTACTCGTTCAAGCCGGAACTTTGGACAGGCTAGTCAATGTACTCATTCATGGCCTCAAGGGCGTTTCCGTCGCAGTGGCGGATGATAACGGGGAGACGTCATTGCGAGATGGCAACACCAGAGACCTGGTTGTCGATCACACCGAGTTTGCGCGGGTGTGGTGGAATGCGTTCCGCAGTTTCGTGACGCCGATTGTATTTTTCGAGGTAAGCCTGATGCTGTCTTCGATACATTTGTCTCGGCGACTCACGAGATGTAGCTTTTGCGCAAGCGGTTCATGGGGAGTCGACCCTCTGGCAACACTTCTACGAACATGCCGGTTCACATTGTGCAATACCGTTCTGAAATCTTCGGGGCTATGAGGGAATGGATTATCGCCGGTGGGGGTGCGCAAGACTGTCTAGATGAGGTTCAGCTCTACGATCTGGTTAGGGCCTTTTTGGAGGCGCCGTTAGACCGTTCAGTACCCGACTGTTCTCCTGTCGTCGACGATGCTGAGCTTGCCCAGGCCTGGGATGAGTTGGAGGTTACGAGGAGGGACACGTTGTCGGCATTTATGTCCCACACGTTGCATCCGCCGGCACTGACCGCCGCTACTCCCCGACCCATGGCGACAGCCTCACAAATTCGAAACTTTGGGAACCAAGCCCCAGATCTTGATCGGATCTCCGCTGAAGATCTGGTAGAAAACTTGAACGCCATGGGTCATGCTGCATTCAGCAATGTTTCCGAAGAAGTATGTATATTCCATTGAGATGGCTGGTTCCGCACTGATGCTCGTATCGCAGGATTTGTTTACCACTGCTGATTTACTTGAAGTGCAGACTGCTGACCGGACGGGCTGGTTCTCTGCACGAGAAGCCAGTTTCCTGGACGACATCGAAATTCAGACGATGTATTCCCATGTCATGGAGGTCCAACCGTCGTCAATGATAACCGACTCTCAGGACTCTGTTTATCGTCTCCTTCCACCAAGCATTCGGAGTTGCATGCGCGCATACAACATCCTCCGCAAGTGGGTCATCTCGAAACTCGTGGCACCGAAACTTGGCATTCGGAACCGGCAGGCTCGCATGGACTTGTGTTTACGGGCTATCGAGATCGCGCGTATGCGCAGCCAAGGGGGAAGCAGTGACTCCGCTGAAATCCACGAACGACCTGCTGTGCGATCATTCGTCGAAGCTGTCCTCACCGCTGCCATCCTTAGCCCCGAGAGCCGGATGCATCAACGACCGTGGCACAACGTGGCCAATGTCCGTGGCATCCCTTGTGAAAGTCTTGCTCTCCTGCTATCCCGACCAATGGTTCCGAAGAAGCCATATGGAGATCCACTGATCGTCGATATTAGTTGGCTTCTGGAACGGATGCTCGAGGTTATCAGTATACCGAATACTGTGACGATTTCGGCGGAAGATCCGCAGTGCATTATTAACCTGGACAAGCGCAGGTCAGGACCTTTTGTTTCTTCTTTGGTTGTATGCATTGTGTTGATGTCTTCTCAAGACACCTGTGCGACGTTGTACTGAGTATACCGATGGTGCTCAGCATGGGTAGTCGTTCCAGGGAAGATGTCGACCGACGGGACTTTGAACGCCTGAACAATATGGAAAAGGATGTGAGCGTCATCCACTTTGATCTCCGTGGCATCAAAGAGGAAGCACAGCGAGAAGTTCTCCAAGCTCAAAACAGTGGATCTACTCCCGCAAAAAAAGTTATACGACCATTCCAACGTCTTGTCTCGCTCCAGCACGAAAAGAACAAACGAGACAAGTATTTGTACGATCGGCTCAGTAAAGACAAGAAGCAAGAGCAGCTGCGACTGGAGCGGCGCGACGAATACCTGAACAAGGTTATGCGGCCTCGAAAACCAATGACCCACGCTCAAAAGCAGCATCGTATGAAGAAGAGCTACTCGTCTGCGTTCTTCCAGCTCATGCGACCTCTTTCGAGTGCGTTTACGGACCATACGTTGTCTACGAAAAGGTCGCCTGCGGAGTTGGATTTCACACCGTCCGGGAAGCCGTCGCTGGTACTCTCTGTCGTGAGTGCCAAAGTAACGCAATTCATCAACAATGAGAGGTCGTACATGTTCCAGCTGGATACAGAAGAGGGGGAGCAGTACCTGCTACAGGCATTTTCGAGGCAGGAAATGACAAAATGGATAGATACGATCACAAATGTGTCCAGAATTGCCGCGAAGCGACGCTTGACATACCTCGGTAACTCTCCCAAGCCTCAACTTTCTGACCATATTCTCGATCCCGTCGGGGTGTTATCGGCGTCGCGGGATCCTACTGCGGGTGGGTATTACTTGGAACCTCGCAGATCAAAGTGACAGTACTGACAGAATGCTGTCTAGTCTTCGGTGTGGAATTGGAGTTCCTACTTGAACGCGAAGTAAAGGGGGCAGAAGTCCTTCCTGGCGCAGTCCCTTCTGTTATTGCGAGCTGTTTATCAGAAGTAGAAGCCCGTGGGCTTAGCGAAGTCGGAATTTGTGAGACTGTCTCCTCGTTGTGGAGGCAACCGCATTTGACGTTGATGTGTCCTAGATCGTATCGCAGGAGCTACTTCTGAAATTAACTCCCTCCGTGACGCGTTCAACAGGGGCGAAATGCCCATTACGGAGAGCACAGATGTCTATGCGATCGGTGACTTGGTCAAGTCGTGGTTCAGACTTTTACCAGAACCTGTGTTTCCTTCGACGGCGTACTATGCTATCATCGAAGCTATCAGTACGTCTATTTCTCTTCTCTGTGTACTCGTTTGATTCTACAGGTCGCTACAGGAGTGGAAAACCCGCATGCGCGGTTGTCAAGTGTTCGAAATGTCGTTCATGCGTTACCACGTGCAAACTTTGATTTACTGAAGCGCGTCGCTGAGCATCTCGACAAGTGCGTCTTCTTGTTTAACAGGGGAAAAAATGCCCTCGACTCACTGACGCGTCCAGAGTTACCGACTTCGAGGAACAGAATCACATGACAGCGGAAGCGCTCGCCATCGTGTTCAGTCCCAACCTCTTGCGAGCACCTCAAAATGATTTTGCTCTCATCCTCGCCAACATGGGACATACACACAAACTTGTCAAGGCCCTCATCACCCATGTGCGTTTATGGATGATAGGACACACGCGTGCCACTGACCTGAAACGTAGTTCCATGTCATATTTGATGAAGATAACGAGGCAGAAAATGACGTAGAAGAGGACGATGTGGAGGCGCCGATTTTGGAGGAAGAAGAGGAAGAGGTCGACATTCCTTCATCTCAATCGACAAATATTGAGTACGAAGAATGACGCGACCAACGATGGTGCTTGTACACGCTCAGGTTGGTGGGCATTGTTAGAATCATTCTATATCGGTGGACATTAGGGTTGTGATATTTCTCTTGCACTCTTCGTTGGTCCCTTTCTGCCTGTTTTCTTTTTTCTCTCTCTTCCTTCTGTGGCATATTTATCATGGACATGTACGTCTCTCATACACGGCACTTGCACTCTCTTCACCCTCTTTTCGTTAAACAAGTTGGTCCCATCGGAATTGGCACGGAAATGTTCATTGTACCGCAATGTAGCCAAACTCGCCTTATCGAGTGAACGTGATACCCGGTCTAGTCGTCTTCATCCCAGTTACCCGCTTGCTGGGGCACTTTAGGTCCTCCCGCAGGTTTGCTCATGATGATGCTGTCCACGCTCAGGACTGAAACTGCGGCCTCCGTCCCAAGTCTTATGGCCCATGACTTGGCAGCTAGAGAATCGAGAATCTTGTAATCGGTGGCTATCAACGTGCCATCCCGTTCTGCCTAGTGGCCCATGATGAGCGATGGACGACAATCGGGCCAAGTAAAACGAGTACCTCGACGTCGACACCCCAGGCCTCACCGCCCTTTTGCTCATGCTTCGCCCACAGTCGACTGAGCACCTCGTTCCCCTCTGCACCACCGAGCGCATTCTCTGCAAGCGTTCTCGGGATAACCTCTAGTGCAGTCGCATACCGCTTCACAGCATGCTGAGCGAGGCCCTTCAGCCCGCTTCCATACGTGTCCACTCGTTTCCCAAGTTCGAGTTCCGTGGCACCTGCACCAGGCACAAGTCTCGGGTCTTTGAGCAGCGACTTGATGACGTTGACACCGTCATCGACCGCCCGTTCTAGGTCATCTAAATGGTTGGCCGTCGCGCCCCTCAAAACGATGGTCGCCGTCCGCGTCTTTTCCGTCCTTGGATCGTACCCTGCCTCGTCCTCTCTTAGCTGTCTGAGCACCGTTACACGGTCCCCGCCGATTTCCGTTGTCTCGAAGACGTCGACATAGCCAGCTTCTTCTGGGGTGGGAGCACCGATTCGGGCGAGTGGTGTGGCGTTGACGACGCGGCTTACTCTGCGGAGGTCGAACTTAGAGAGGACTTTGAGGACGGCAATGTTGAATCTGTTGAGATAATGGAGGGCGAGTTCACCGACGGAGGATCCGGCAACGATGACCTTGACACCCGAATCAGCGATCTCTTTGAATATCTGGTGTGTTCAGGAAGTGAGCATATACAATCGAAAGATGGATGGTATAGAACCGGAAAGAAGTGGGGTGGACCTTTTCCATATGTTTCTCCTCTCCTCTGGTAAAGTTGAGCATTTCGTCTGCGTTTTTGATGAGGACGGTACCCTTTGTTTCAGTTTGGGCAATGTCGAGCGCGGAAGTGAAGACGGCTACTTTGGCATTGGTGACTTTTTTGATGATGCCCTCTGGTTCCCGACCAAATACCATGCCTTGCACTACACGGCTGCCGGAGAGGCTTCCACCCATTATTTTGACGACGCGTACGTTGTCCACGTTGAAATTCCTTGGGTTATTGGGCATGACGGCCAGTGCAGCATCTGCTACGAGTGCAGACAAGGTGTCTTCGAACCCATATTGTTTGGATGCGATGGCAGGCTTAAGTGCCTCTGCGAGTGAAGATTGTGTGAATGGGAAGGGGAGACCGGATGTTGATAGATCTCGAAGACTGTAAGTTGCGCTTGATCGGGCGTCAGTGGAATGAGGACGCACTCTCCAGCTCGCCAAGCGCTTTCGTGCATGCAAGTTCGTATCCTTTGATGATTTCACTGGGATGTAAGCCCATGACGAGGAGATTTTCTGCCTTCTTGAGTAGCTCGCCCGCAAAGATGATCACAGTATTCGTCGCATCGCCCATCTGTGCATTGTCAGGAGGATATGGTTTGGTACGGAACACGGATAAGACGAACCTCGGACTCTTGAGCTTGTGATGCCATCACAAGCAGTTTCGCAGCTGGGTGGACGACCTCGATTTCTTTGATGATGGTTGCAGCGTCTGATGTGACGAACAATCGTCCCAGGTGATTAATCAAGAGCTTATTACGACCTCCATTGCGGTTCAGTGAAACGAGCGGGGATGACAACTATCAAAAAAAGCACCGTTTGGCCCAAAACTTGTCCGAACGAGATCTGATAGCTCCGAAACGGCCTGGATGTTACGCAGAACGGCATCCTCAAGCCCTTGCAGATGCTTAAAAGCAAGAGGTATTGATCAGTAAGTTGGCGTAGCAATCTGGATACACAGTCGGAGCGTCGCACCTTGTAGCCTTCCTTGAAGAGCTGGACGTTGTTGGCTTTTGGAACTCTGAGTGACATGGTCAAGCGTAGACGATGCGTAAAGTACTAAGCAACTCGCTTGACCAAGTGATCGGCGAGAGAGCCAAGACTCCGCGAAACTTCCCACTTTGTTCGCCACCATCACCAACTCCGGCCTCAGTCTCGGTTCTCGTTGTTCGCGGCGATTATAGATCAGGTTTTCGGCAAGGAAAGCATTCCAGAGAGTTGTCAGGAGCGCCTCGTTTTCTCAACAGATTGCGAGTCGTAGCCGTCATGGTTCTCCGAGTGCTCGGGGCGGTAGTCAATACCTTCTTGCCCTCATCATACTATGTGCATGTCTTCGTATCCATTCTTGCGACTGTCATCGTTCATGCCTTTGCACAAGGCCGTACAACAGATCGAGAGCGCGACATGCATGCGCGCGTGGTTCTTGTTACTGTGGGTCATTCTTCTCTTCTCTTGCACCGTCTTTTCAAATCCGTTTTCCAGGGCGGTTTTAACCCACTTGGACTGACACTAATCCAGAGTTTGGCCCAACGAGGGGCACACGTCATTGCTCTCTCCTGCAAACCAATCAACCATCCAGAAGTGGAGATCCTCGTCGACCTCCTCCGCTCTACAACCAAGAATGACCACATTTACGCGGAAGAATGTGACATATCTTCATCAGCTTCTGTCCGCTCGTTCTGTACTGGGTTCATCACTGGAAGAGATACCCGTTTAGATGCCATCGTCTTCACACATGAATACGAACCAATTGGCTCACTTCTGTCCTCTGACGACCCTACAGAGCTTGCGAAACGTCGGCGAGCATCTTCGTTAGCCACATTTTTGATGATTACGTTACTACTCCCCGTCCTGCTCGTCGCCCCAGTGGAACGAGACATCCGAATCATCAACGTTGTCAACCCCTTCTACGCAGCTGCGGCCACGACGTATTCAACAGAAGTACTTCCCCCAACTGCTCCGCTATTCAAGCACGAAGGTCGAAGGTCTCTTGAAACGATTATAACCATGCGCCATCTACAGCGAGTGCTTGACGCCCTTCCATCTGGTGGTCAGGTACCTAGAACAGACGAGACAACTATCCGTGTAGTGAGCGAGAAGGTTCAAAAGTCAAATATAGTTGCCGTTTCCGTCTGTCCTGGGATTAGTCGCGCAGATACCATCGCCACCCTACTGAAGGCGAGTGGCGTTCACGGCCGTCGGTCTATTTTCGGGACAGTAATGTAGGTTTTGCCCTTGGCTCATTTTCCCTGCCATTCCTAACAGCTCATTTCAGCTACTTCATCACGCAGCCATTGCTGAGACTGTTAACCAAATCACAGACAGCAACAGTTCAGTCGATACTACATGTGCTGTTTCTTCCGACGCCGTTTAAGAGCTCGCAAACTTCAGCTATCCCGACTTCTACCGAAAATGCTCCAGGGGAAGTTTTGAAGGCGGGAGCTTTGTACCGAGAATGTGCAGTAGTTCATGTACGAATACCCACGTCCGGCGGCGCATCCTCGGGAGGTCAGAAAGATGAACGAATTCCAGACGATAGAGACCTAGGTGGCGTGGACCTCGGCCAATCCGTTTGGGAATCCTTTGAGGTTGCACTGAAAGAGTGGGAGAAGACCGTTCCCGTTTCTGATAAGGAAGCTACTAGTGATGATGCCCCCTCGGTGGATGCTCTTACGGATTCATGGTATGATTAATGGCTGCGGCTTTATATACGTACTAATCCATTTGACAGACTCGATGGATTGAACACGGGTTTTACGGTCGTTGTGACTCGAGATACGATCCATTGCTATCCATTGCTATCAGTTGTTAAGTGACATCGTCGTTGATTACAGCAGATAATTTATCGATCATCAGAAAGCGAACGATAGGTAAATACAATAAAATGATGCCATAGGTAAACTATCGCTTTATATCCAAAAACCAACGACCGTCCTGACCGGAAGAATCATGCTTCATCTTGCTCTAGAGCGTCAGCTACCGATTCCACTGCTACCTTGGGCTTCGAGAGAGTGGTGGTCTTGAATTCGACTACATCTCCCCGCACAACTTTTTCTGATCTCTGCAAGCCCAGGGCAGTCGTGCATACCACAATCTTCCCTTCCAAGTCCTCCTCGGTTTTCTCGAAATTCTCCATGACAGTCCTGCTAAACTTCTCACCCAAAGTTGCATTGACAGGCCACAAGTCAGCCGATGTCACCTCCTCACCCATCGCTCTGTTCAGTCGTGACGCCATCTTCACAATGTTGGAGATTCGTTCACCGAACTTTTGTGTAAATGTGCGATAAACTTCCTCGTAACTTTTCGTGCATCCTGCGGCGACTATGATGATGACCAGTGTGTCGGAGATATGAGCAACCATCGTCGCGTGGAGGTCAGCTTCCTGAAGTGCTACCTTCTGTGCATGTGCACGAGTCAAGGCACGCCAACGACCACCCACTGCCTGCGTCTCTGGGATGTCGTCAGTGTAAGTAGTGCACTGAAAATATGAGGCACACCTGTTTCACGGATATCATTGTAGATCTCTGCGAGCGGCTGCTCGGCTTGGAGGCCGTCAAAGTCCCAAGTCATGATAATCCAGCGCGAGAACTCGACAATGGCACCCTGCAGTGCGATTTGCACGAGGAGCGGGTTATCGGTATGTACCACAGTGGTAAGCATATGTGTCAAGCTGGAACCCATGAGCTCGCTTATTCTGGTGCTGGCCTCCTTTATCTCATCCACGTATGCTACTTGACGTGCAAAGTCATAGGAATCAGAGATGAAGGCGGAGGTCTGCAGAATCTCGTTGTTGAGAGCGTCAACCAGAGCAATAACTTCGGCACCAGAGAGCGTGTCGGCTTTTGTGAGGTAGACTTGAGCACCTTTCAATTCACGGGTACGAGTCTCGAGGAGAGCGGTGAGTTCATCGTGCTTCGTCTGCGAGTGCTGGAGCTTGTTCCGGTGGTTATTGAGCTCAATATCCTTGCTCTCTAGCTGACGTGTGAGGTTGCCGAGCTCCCCTGCCAGGCGCTGGTTCTCCAAAAGGGCTTTATCCTTTTCACCTTCCTCTCGCTGTAAGGACTGTTGTGTCGCTGCCTTGTCTTCTCGCTCCCGGTTGAGCGACTGCGAGAGGGCAGTGGATTCGTCGACGGCTCTCTGGCGGGATGTCTTGAGTTGGGCAACTTCCTCTTTTAGCTCCTGGTTTTCTTCCGCTGCCCCTTTGAGCGATTCCTCGAGTCTCCTTATCTCCTCCTCTCGCTCCTTTTCTCTCCCTTCCTCGCCCTTCGACCTCCCACCGCGTCGAAATAGATCGAATGGCCTGAAGCGCCAGAAGACCCAGGGTAGACCCACAAATGCGATAGGAAAGACCCAGCTTTGGGAGGGCATAGACGCAAAAGTTGACAGGTTCATGGCGTTTCCCAGCTCGTTCTGGCTCGCGGCGATGTGGTACTAGCGACCGTCGGCCATTTGAGCTGCTTCGCTTGTTTGGTGCAACCATGTGGCGGGGGTGCAATAGAGGCGTGTATTTGATACGCCTCATGTGTGACTCCGAACTGGGCTGCCATTCGCCCTGGTCAGGAGGCCGCACCCTTCCTCCTGGGAACAGCTGGGCCCCGTCAAACACGTTGTGACGGCGTTTTTCTGGAGAGCTCAGGAATGTTGTACCTCGCGTATTTCATTTCACTGATGGGCGCTGCTAGTTCGCTGTTATGTCAAGGTGAGCACTTGGCGTAAAATATTGTATTCACACCAATCACCGCGTTGTCGATAGAGCGACTCCACCAGGCGATCGCGGCCAGCTACATTTAGTTCTAATGATAGTGAATGCCGTCCTCAGCATGATCTATGACACGTGGAACTCAGATAAAAGGCCGCTGTGGGAGGTGGCCCACTCACGCCTGCTCAAGCCATCATAGGCGTACTATCTCAGTAATTATCTGTCATAGCGACGCCGACGAACGAGATTACGTCACAACCTTAGCTGTCCCCACTATCCGTTATTCAATTCTTCGAGTGATGCTCCCCCGAAAGCCCTACCAGGGTCGTTCACGTGGGCTAGTTGTTGCATTCGATGTCGGCACAACGTATAGTGGTGTGTCGTATGCTATTCTGGATCCCGGCGAAGTCTCAAAGATACAGGGCGTGACGAGGTTCGTTTTCCTCGTGCTAGACCGCATCTACGCTTGAAGCTGACGGAGGTCTTTGCGTAAAGATATCCAGCGCAAGAGCATGTAGGCGGGGATTGCAAGATACCGTCTATCATGTATTACGATCAGCACGGCACCCCTCGTGCCTTTGGTGCGGAGGCATTGCAGGATCATATCATCGAGCAGGCTGAGGACGAGCAATGGATCAAGCTCGAGTGGTGCGAATCCAATACTGGCGACTTGTACGACTTGACATGATAGATTTGACATGTTCAGGTGGAAGCTACACCTACGCGCAAAGCATCTAGCTGCTTCCCATATCACTGACGACGACCTGCCTCCCATCCCGTTTGGAAAGTCCGCTGTCGACATCCTGGCAGATTTCATGCGTTACTTGTTTCATTGTACGCAGAAGTACATCGAAGACTCGCATGGTGCCAACATTTGGAAGTCTGTGGAGAATCACATCCAGTATGTGCTTACCCATCCAAACGGGTGGGAGGGACCACAGCAGAAACAGATCCGACGTGCTGCCACATTGGCTGGTCTCGTACCGAGTTCGCCTGAGAGTCAGGATCGAGTTCACTTGCTGACGGAGGGAGAAGCTGGTTTGCACTTTTGCGTTTCGCACATCTTGGCTTCTGAGATGCTGTTGAGGATGCCAATTATTCCTCCTGAGCATCCCGATAAACAAGAAGAGCAACCGCGTCAGCAGGGTGTTGTTATTATCGATGCTGGGGGAGGGACAATTGATTTGAGCGCGTATTCAATGAGGTTGTCTCTGGCGTCATTCGAAGAGATTGCGCTAGCTGAATGTGAGTCCGCAGACACGACAAATGTGGCGCCTAACGTGGCAATCACCACCAGGTCGCTTACAGGGATCCGTGTTGGTTACGCGGAGGGCCGCTACGATGCTTAGAAGTGGGCTCCAAGATTTACTGGTATGCTGACGCTCACGTCATTCACAGGGAGGCTGGAAGGTTCAAAGTATTGTAGTCCGGAGATGTTGAAACAAATGACCGAGACTTTTGACAAGACGACGAAGCTTCGTCTGCGCAACGCCGAAGATCCCCAATATATCAAGTTTGGTACCATTCGCGACAAAGATCCACAATATGATATACGTTCGGGTCAGCTTCGACTCTCTGGGTAAGTCCCCTTTCCCTTATAAGGTTGTATGCTGACGTCGATCTAGAAAGACTGTTGCGGACCTTTTTGAGCCATCAATTAGGGAGATCATTGATGCTTTCAGAAAGCAACAACAAGCATCTTCGATCCCTATCACGGTAAGGTAGACTGTGTGGTTTACCTCGCTCACGTTTTGATCCTCTTTGAGTCTGTCTTCCTAGTAGGGGGCTTTGCCGCAAGCGAGTGGTTGTTCTCAAGTCTCCGTAAATATTTTGAACCCCTCAACATCAGTATATGCAGACCTGACAGTCACGTGTGCGTTCAGTCAGATAAAACATGGGTGACGGACTTACCTCGACATCAGGAACAAAGCCGTGGCCGATGGTGCAGTATCTTATCTCGTCGACCATCTTGTATCCTCCAGAGTCGCAAAGCTGACCTATGGTACCGAGTGCAGCATACCATTTAACCCATCTGATAGTGAACACCGTGCGAGACACAAGAGCATTTACCGAGGGCCATCTGGGCAACTAGCCCTTCCAAATGCCTTTACTTCGATCTTGACCAGGGTGAGCCAACAGGACGTATAGTGGCACTATGCTGCGTACTGACATGAGATATGCGAGGGGACACCTGTCGCCGAGGCGCAAGAATTTCAGGAGAGCTTTGCTATTCGTCGGTCGGCCCAAGCGGCGTACAGCACTCTGGATATTGCCATAACATCCTATAGGGGGACCTTGGACCAGCCAACGTGGACAGACAGCGAACCAGGTATGTGACCCACCCAACTTGTTGGCATTGTGTGAGCGAGCACACTGCAGACAAATTCTCGACGCTGTGTACTGTGCGTGCAGACACCACTAAGTTGGTCAAGTCACTTCCACCAAGACGATCCGCAGGAGGATCCTTGTACTATGTGTTGGATATCAAAGTCGTTTTGTTATTTGGACTGACAGAGCTCAGTGCGCAAGTGAGCTGGATGGAAAACGTGAGTGTTTCCGTAAATACAGGAATCTTCGGCTCACGTGTACGATCCTACAAAGGGGACCGAAGTACGGTGGGTCTCGTCCGAATAATATCTTGCTTGGATACGGCTGATGGGAGTACACAAAAGGACGCCTGCTATGTTGGTGTACGATGAACCCGCATGATGGAAATGTAACATGTTCGCCTGTTGCTTCACATCGATACTGTAATAGTAAAGCTTTTAGGTTCCTCGAGCTATGGATACCCATTGAAAAACGAGACGAGGGTCGTTTGCCACCTTGGTCTGTGGGGAGCGTGCAGTCCAGGGCATGGCTGACTGGCACCATCGGGCAGGAGGCGTCCCACCTGCCCGCTTGCCGTCTTCCATTTATCCTTTCCTTGGGTTGGGTCGTGTGTTCACATGGTCGACACCAACGACAGATCCCTGCTCCAACACGCCAAATAGGGCTGCCTCTATCGATTGATAGCACACCCTTGCGCACCGTCGAGCAGTCGCTCCTGTAGATCATTTGCCTACTCCCTTCGCTCGCCATAGCCGATAAGTCAACTGTACAGTCTGAGTTATCCACCCCATCACCAACCTTCGGCATGCGGCCGAGCTGACCCTCGGAGGGGGCACCTGACGGGCGTGGAGGAGTCTCCTCTTCGGACACTCCAAAGTATGACTTTGTCGACTGCGCTGCGGGCACAGCGTTGCCATGGTACAAAGCCGCAAGTCTGCTCCATGAATTCGATTCTGACGGAGGTTCGGAAATGAGGTTGGTGTTGTATCAGACATGCCCGAGCGTTTAGAGAGTGTTTCGTGTGGGACAAAGTGGTAGTAGGACCATCAATGAGGCAGCTGTGATTTGCAATGCCTGTTTCCCGAGGCTCCCTGGTCGACACCCGGTGGGGGGTGTACGTAGGTACAACGAAGTCGTGCTAGCAACAACATAATTCCCACCGTCCAACCTCCCAACCAACGCACAATCCACGACGAGCCTGGCTTTCGTTCGAACGTGTTCTGGGAAGTGGTCAATGGTAAATTTTGAGTTGACGATACGCAGCGATGATTTCTTGAATACAGTCGAGAACTAGACAGTGCGCCGTCTTGGGTCTAGAGCGGAGGACCACCACTACCTCAAGGAGTGCCTAAATCCAGCTCAGACGCTGTCCATCCCCCGAAATGAAGGTGGTGTGCTCCCCACATTGCTCGTATTACCGCTTCGATACTATCGCCAAGGATGAGGAACGGAGGCAGGTGTCTCGTGATAGCTTCAGAGATAGGCAGCATCGGTATGTGACGGTGATCGTGCCAAGTGGCATCAGAATCATTGATCATCTGGTCAAGGTTTCCTCGTGTTGCATCAAATCTCCTTGGACTCAGTCACCTGCTGTCATGGTCGCAGCCATCGATTGCATTCTCCTGTTGGTATGCATGCAGGCCAGGGTTTTCGTCTCGTGTCTATCTGGGATGACCCCGGTCTTAAGGGTCTTTGCGCCTCCAACCTCCCTGTGATCAAGCTCCTACAGCAACCTGAGCTCCCAGCATGCCCTCTCTTGCGCTGTACCGTGGCTCTTCTCGCAAGCTAGTGCTTGCTCTCGACGTTGGTACGACGTACAGCGGAGTATCCTATTGCATTCTCGACCCCGGGGAGGTTCCAGAGGTTCTCGGAGTCTCGAGGTAAGATGCCACTCCGAGTGGAAGCGGGTAGCGCTGATAAGTAGCTTATTCAGATATCCTGCCCAAGAACACGTCGGAGGCGATAATAAGATACCATCCATCTTGTACTATGACCGTCAAGGGGCCATGAGAGCCGCTGGCGCCGAGGCGTTGCAACAGCATATCATTGACCAAGCGGAAGAAGAAGAATGGATTAAACTCGAGTGGTGGGCCCACTAAATACAATACCTCGTCACCCCTCTCTCACGCAGACACTTTCAGGTGGAAGCTTCACCTGCGAGCGAAGCATTTGGCATCGTCTCATGTCAGAGACGAAGACATTCCACCCCTTCCTCCGGGTAAAAGTGTGATCCACGTCCTCGGAGACTTTATGCGGTATCTGTTCGGCTGTGCTCGCAGTTACATCAAAGAGTCTCATGCTGGTGGTGCCTCCATATGGAGCTCTCTAGGGAGCAACATTGAGTTTGTTCTCACTCATCCAAACGGATGGGAAGGGTTACAACAGCAACAAATCCGTCAAGCTGCTGTGATTGCAGGGCTAGTATCCAGCGGAGAAGAGCGAAGTGATCGGATCCATCTACTGACGGAGGGCGAAGCCAGTCTTTATTTCTGCATTACCCACGTTTTGGGATCAGATTCCCTCTCCAGAATGCCGGTAGTTACTTCCGGCGAGTTTGATGATGAGACTGAGGAGTCGGAACAGCAGGGCACTGTGATTATCGATGCTGGAGGTGGGACTATCGACCTGAGCGCCTACTCTGTCAAGCTATCTCCTCCAAGGGAGTTTAAGGAGATCGCACCTGCGGAATGTAACAGCTTCTGCGGCGATTCGGGTGTTTCTGTCTAATTTACCGTCATAGGTCACCTTCAAGGATCTGTTTTTATCACGCAGAGAGCCCACACATTTCTGACGGGTACGTGCTGTTTGTTACCTCGAGAAGCTTTCTAAGGTAGCATTCTCTCCCAGCCAAACTTGCCAACTCGTGCTACGGGTCACCTGACATTGTCCACCAAATGAAGGACATTTTTGACAAGACCACAAAGTTGAGGTTCCGTGATGCTGGCGATCCGCAATATATCAAGTTTGGAACTATACGTGACAAGGATCCCCAATATGATATTCGATCTGGTCAGCTGAAATTGGCCGGGTAAGAGGCTCTTTAATTGAAATGCATGACACTGAGACATTGGTACAGAGAAGACGTGGCGAAATTATTTGAACCTTCTGTGGCGGCAATCGCTGATGCGTTCGAGGCGCAGCGAAGAGCAGCGACAAGATTACAGATCAAAATCAAGGTGAGATTAATTTAAACATTGTAATGTGAGAGCGGGTTGACGAAAGTCCATAGCATGCCTTCCTAGTGGGCGGTTATGCTGCCAGTGATTTCTTATATCACCGTCTTCTGCAGCATCCGGTATTTTCAGATGTGGAGCTATGCCGTCCTTTGAGTCACGTGTATGTGGAGTGACAGTGTGATTGGGTTCGTGCTCACGAGTTCTTTAGTAACAAAGCCGTCGCAGATGGTGCTGTGTTTTCATACGTCGATCCACTCGTCACCTCTCGAACATCAAGGTGTACATATGGTACAAATTGCTATCCATATTACACACCGTTCCTTGAAGATCACCAAAAGAGGGAGCACATGAAGTTCAATTACCCATCAGGGGAAACGTTGTTACCAAATGGGTTTCAATCAATATTGATGAAAGTTTGTAGCTGTCGCCAATTAAATCTGGTTCTTCATTCACTTTCGATAGGGCATTCAAGTCTCGGAGCAGCAAGAATTCCAACATCGGTTCAAAAGAGATCGAACATCGCAGTCACAACTGACCGAGTTGAAGGCTCCCATTATCGCATACAGAGGAGGTCTTCTCGACCCCAAGTGGGTAGATGATGAACCTGGTAAGTCTGATGATATTATAGCCAATGCGCATCACTGATCAGCGATATCAAACCCAAGAACGCTTCACGACAATGTGTCATGTGATTGCTGACACCTCTGAGCTTGCCCACTCCCTAAGTCCGCAACAAGCCCCTGGAGGAGGGATTTATTACCGCATTCAGTATAGCGTGATCTTGCTCTTTGGCCTCCCAGAGTTGAAAGCACAGATAAGCTGGAAGCACGAGGTTCGTCCTGTTATTGTTTCGTATGAAGTAAACCGTACACTCACAAAGTACATAGGGTGTGGAGAAGAGGTGCGATTCAATCAGTGGACTCAAATGGTGCAAGATACTAATATAAATCCACTAACAGAGGTCAGGCTATAGTCATGTACGATGACTAGTTCACATCGTCTACTGATGATGAAAGTTGTGACGTCTTCTCTTTGTATTCACACATGATCACGAAATTTGCTCATTTTAAATTTCAATATGGTTTGTGGGTGATCTCTTTCAGTGAACCATGCAGCCAGACGAACATGCCCCTTGTGTACTATGGTCCGATCTCCCCATCAAGGGTCAAGCCTCACTTTTACATGAAGTTGCTCCAACTGATAGTGGCTGTCTCGACGTATGCGGCTCCCGGTGTCATCTATCTACGGTAAACAGGGTAAATATAGATCCATAGCTGGGCTAGAGCGGTGGTCAATCTCATATAACTACCCTCGGATCAAAAGGTGGACGCCTAAGCGTAGCAGTTGGGCGCTGCCAACCTGGCAATGTGCTCCCTGTTGACCCTTCCCCATTTTAAATCCTGATCACTTTTTTGCCACCCTACAACTACACCGTGACATAATCCGTCCTACTGGAGCTCAAGCCACGAAGGGCACCCATCGGAACCTATCTTGAACAATTTGCCACCCGCGGTGTTCGCTGAGCCAGTCTGTCATCTTCTTGCTATGTCTGTCAGCTAACTGTAACTTTACAGTCCCTAAAGTGTCTAGATTCCACACTCCCCACATTATTCATGTTGACAGTAGGGATTACCGTCGCCGAGGGTGAGGAATAGGAACAAGTGCCTTGTGATGGCTTCAGATATCAAACAACAGTGGTACGTGACGGTGAACGTGCCGGGTAACACCGGAATCTTCGACTATTCAGTTAAGGCATGCATCATTTGCATCAAACGCCCTTCGACTTAATCACCTGCTGCTGGGGGTACAGCTCATTAATTCTCTTGTACGTTGATACATGCCAGCCATGATTCTTGCATCGTGCCCATCTGTGGCTGTTTGGGTCTTAGGGCTACTTGTGCCTACAAATCCCCAAATCCCCAACTTCTACGGCAACTTGAGCTCACGGCATGTCCCCTCTCGAGCCATACCATGGCTCCTCTCGCAAATTAGTGCTTGCTTTCGATGTTGGTACAACGTACAGCGGCGTCTCCTACTGCATCCTTGATCCCGGGGAAGTTCCAGATATTCTTGGAGTCTCGAAGTAAATGCTACTCTATGCAGGGGTATGTGGTGCTGATAGGTAGCTTATTTAGGTTCCCTGCCCAAGAACACATCGGAGGCGATAACAAAATACCATCCATCCTGTACTATGACCACCGAGGGGTCGTGAGGGCTGTTGGCGCCGAGGCGCTGCAGCAGCATATCATTGATCGAGCAGAAGCAGAAAATTGGATCAAGGTCGAATGGTGGGCCCACTGAATACAATGCCTCGTCGCCCCTCTGTTCACGCAGACAATTTCAGGTGGAAGCTTCACCTGCGAGCGAGGCACTTGGCATCGTCTCATGTCAGAGACGAAGACATTCCACCCCTTCCTCCGGGTAAAAGTGCGATCCAGGTTCTCGGGGATTTTATGCGGTATCTGTTCGGCTGTGCTCGCAGTTACATCAAAGAGTCTCATGCTAGTGGGGCCTCGATGTGGAATTCCGTAGAGAACAACATCGAGTTCATCCTCACTCATCCAAACGGATGGGAAGGGTTACAGCAGCAGCAGATCCGTCAAGCTGCTGTGATTGCAGGGCTAGTACCCAGCGGAGAAGAGCGAAGTGATC
>JBBPJW010000528.1:0-27190 GCA_038088935.1 Pulveroboletus aff. viridisquamosus
CTTTAGCTATTGGTGCTCCATAGATAGCTCCCTTAGGGTAGGTCTCCTGTAGCTGGTCCGTGCACTCTTGCCAGCAATATATAAGCAGGAGATGTCAAGGCTGGGTTCTCCAGTCTTGACCTCTTGTAACTTCGGCTAAGGTCCTAGCTCAATCTAAGGGCTGACCCCTAGTGGGGTTTCCCCTCAGCTCTTATCCGCTACTTGGTCAGGTTTATACACAGGACCTCATTCAGGCTCATCCTTTCCCTTTGCCTAGTTAGGGGCCACTAGTCAAAAGCCTCATAGAGATAGGAAGGTCTAGAGGACAATGGCATTCCCCAAGGTGTCAGTGAAGATTCAAGGAGTGTGGGAAGTTTCCCACAACAGTAAGTGTCATTAGATAGAGATGAGATGGAGATAAAAGAAAGCTAAATAACATGTAGCCAATAAACTGAAAACAACTGGAGTTATACTGGAGATGGAATGGAGTCAACTTTATGGCACAAAATATAATAGTATTTCTCTTTTAAGGCCTTAGACATGTGATCTCATTTAGAGCATGTTAAAGTGAGTGTTGAAGTTATAGTGGGTCATGAGCCCATAAAAGGTAATTATTTCTTTGGAAAAACTTCTCAACAACTTCCTTGATTATATTTATTTTTGCAAACATCTACACCTGGTCTAAAATGCATAGGCAATGCATTGAACTGAAACTGGGCTGAGATCAAACTACTACTATCCTAGAGGGTACTCTGACAACTAGAGTTGACTTTGACTAGATCAACTAGAACTAGGCAAGAGAAGAAGTAAAAAATCAAGTAACTTGTATAAAGCAATAATATTCAAATGCACAAGACTGGAAAAATCCAGGCTGTGGACTAAGTCTTTATATACTGTACAAAAGTGTGCACAGACCATGTAAGTCCGGCCTACCCTAAACTACTGCTTAGTCAGCCAATCAATGGCAAAGGAGAAGCATTTGACTAAGTAAATATACACTATGTTATGATTCCTCTATCTCTTTTCTTTTTCTTCACCATGTTTTACATTCACACATCCCAAATGCTTTCTTGTTCTTGTTCTGGAACCTTCACCTTCTTTTGTTCCAGAACATTCTCTGACTCATCAAACATTACTCATGATTCATGTCCCTTGCATAAGTTATATCATATTACATATAGGATACTTCTCCCATGTTCCATTCATTTTCACACAGATCACTTACTTAGCACTCATCATCCCTATGACTCATCCAACTGAGTCTGAACCTTATCTTCCTTGTACTATAAAGTAGTATACTTTGCCCTTTTTCTTCAAATGCTACTTCTACCTTCTACTTCCACATATATTGATCTACTTAATACCTTGGCCACTCAGAGGCTACTCCCTCTCAGCAATCTATAACCCTTTTTAGTCCATGAATTGATGTACAAGAGGGAACCCTTGGAATCTGCAAGCCAGTGTCCTTGCAGTTACTTAATACCTTGTTTGAGCATTCTTGACAGTGTTATCCTTGTGTCACACCATTCCTTGCCATGAGCTGACCTTTTGTCAAGCCCCCCCCATTCATAGTTCCCTCTTCCAAAGGTCTACACCTGACCCTACCTGGGCCTAGCATAACACACTATCCATTAGGCATAACATCATAGTCTAGACTGGTCTAGACTGACTGTGTGAAGATATGAAATAGTGAAGAGGTGAAATGGTAAAGAAGTGAAATAATAAGGGTTCCCATGATCATGTGATGTGATCATGTGAAGAGTAAGAGAAAAGTGAAAAAATGGTAAAAATTAAAAAAACATTATAATATAATCTGATGTGTATCTCAAAGAGCATATGAAGAATAACAAAAAGCTTGGTAAGGTGAAGTATGTCAAGCAGAAATGGTAAGGAAAGGCAAGAAAGAAGGAGAAGACATGGAGAAAAGTAAAGGAAGCTTGAAAGATAATAAAAGAGATTATTAGAAGGTAGGTCAAGAAGGTAAAGAGGCAGAAGACTGAGAAGGCAGCCTAAAGAAGGGTAAGTACCAAGCTAAATAAATGCCTGGAAAAACTAATCTCATGTTAGACAGATTAACTTCATCAAGCTCAGATTGGAGCAAGTAAAAAAAATGGGAAAAGAAAAGTAAAGGAGGTTCTGATATATTGGAGGTATGACAATCAAGGGCTTAACTGCAAGATGGACCCTGGAAAGTCAATGTCATGCCTTATCTGCATAGAAATGAAGGCAAGATATAACTACTCTTGTTGTGGGAAACTTCCCACCCTCTGGAATCTTCTCTGACACCTTGGGGAACGCCAATGGTCTCTGGACTTTCCTATCTCTATGAGGCTTTTGACTAGTGGCCCCTAACTAGGCAAAGGGAAAGGATGAGTCTGTTCTGAGGTCTTATGTATAAACCTGACCAAGTAGCAGATGAGAGCTGAGGGGGAACCCCACTAGGGGTTGGCCCTTAGATTGAGCTAGGACCTTAGCCGAAGTTACAAGAGGTCAAGACTGGAGAACCCAGCCTTGACATCTCCTGCTTATATATTGCTGGCAAGAGTGCACGGACCAGCTACAGGAGACCTACCCTAATGTATGCTATTTGTGGACACCAATAGCATAAGGTGCTCATGACTAAGTATTAAATAGGAAAGGGGAATGCATGGAGCGGATATAAAGGAATGAGGCAAAGGGCCTCTCGTATGATGTGGGGGAATGGAAGAAGAGATACGCCACACCATGAGGATGTGGGAGAATGGAAAGGAAGCACCAGATTGCAGATCTATGAAAGAGGCATGGCAACCTTGAGGCTGAGGAGATCTATCTAGATCTCTGCCACAGATGCAGATCCTAATCTCCATAGAGATATCATCGGATACTGATCTAAGATCCCATCGGGGATCCAGCCATATCACATGACCTATATCTTAGTGCAGGGGAATACTCATAGAAGACTACTAACCCTAGCCTAGGGCTTGCCTTATAAGGTTACTTGTTCGCACGATCATGTGCAACTGATCACATGACCAGCGCATCACATGCTCTAAGGTTCCCATGGTCACGTGCGACCGTCATGTTAGGCTTGTGCCATAACAACTCTGGCCAGGAGAAGCCAGAGAGGAAGCAAAGAAAGAAGGATAAAGAGAAAGAGATGCCCAGAAATAGAGCAAACTCAGAAGAGATGGAGAAGAGCCTCTGCCAGGTGGCAATAAGGAAGGTCAGGGGAAAGATATGGTGGAAAATGAGATATCAGAACTGGCTAATGGAATGGCTGGTTAATGTTCTTGATAGAGATTAAGTAGTGGGGAGAAAAGATAAGGGGGGCTTAGAAAGTAAGCCAGAAGATGAAGTGGTCAACAAAGTAGCAGAAAAGTTAATGGTGCTATGTGCAGAGATTGGAGGGATTATAGTGGTAAAGAATAAGGATATGAAGGTGAGGTTAGGGCAGATGGCAGGAAAATCAGTTAAGAAGGTAATTACTGAGTAGTTAGACAGTTTTGTAACTATCACTAAACCAATAAAGCTTAATCTGGTTAAAATATGGGCAATTAATGAGACAGTTCAAGCATAAAAAGGCACAGGTTCATTCAGGTAGTAGAAATGGAACTTCTTATTGATCTCCAAAGCATGATCTAATTCAGTGGCAAAAAGCCATGAGATTTTCTTATCAGTACCTTCATAATCTAACCACTTAACCAGATATAATAGTTTGCAGCTCCTTTGTTTGTAATCTTTCTTTGAGTCAAGAATCTTGGAGATCTCAAATCCTGGTTCTCTATTAATCTCAACCAGTGGTAGTTATAGCTGGATGTGGTAAGAAATGGTATTGGGAACAGAAGGTTCTAATTGGGAGATATGAAAGACCAGATATATGGACTTCATGTTTTCTGAAAGGCAAAGCATAAAGAAGAGAGAGACTGCCTGTGTAATAATAGTATAGAGACCCAAGTTCTTTTTAACAAGTTTCTTGGAGGGTTAAGTAGACCTGAAGTATTTAGCCTTAATAAAGACCTGGTTACCTACTTTGAAGTTCAGTGCCAGAGATCATTGGACATAAGTGGGGGCTTGGTATCTTTTCTAAACAGCAGCTATCTCTTTTCAAAGGAATTTATGAAGTAAGTTGAGATTAATTGTTATACTGCAAGACTTTGAGCAACTATACCTATAGCCTTGGTGTGTGCTCCTGCTACTGCTAGAGGTCCTGCTGAAGCCTAGCATTTGAACTAGAGGCTAGGAGAACTAGGCAAGAAGGGTACTAAGTCAAGGGACTTGTAAAAACCTTAGAGGTTCAAGTGTACAAGACTGGAGACTCCAGCTTGGACTTGGACCCCTTTTATACTATTGCATCTTGAGCATGGACCAGGAGAGAGTACCCTGCCCTACAGTGGTGTACAGTAAGCTACCCAATGGCAAAAAGAGAGGGAGAGTCTAGAAATACATTAGAAAAACAGGTGGTATGAAATCATAGGCTAGATTAGCCTAGATCTAGTGAAGTGTGAAGTGGTGAAGGTATGAAATGTGAAATAGTAAAGATGTGACATGGTGACACAGTGAAGAGGTGACAGGGTCATGTGATGTGAATATGTGAAGAGTCAGCAGAAAATACAACAGGGTAAAAAATAAAATAAAAGGGAAAATGTGCATTATAACATTAATGGCATATTTTCAAGCTCAAGCAGAGGTAAGATCATATTCTGGGTAGATGGAAAGGTTTGAATGATAGCCCTTATTAGCAAAGAAAGGAAAAAAATCTATCATAGTATTAGACACATTGTTGTTGGCAGACTCTGTAAGTGAAAGAAGCTCAGATCAATTGTCCTGCTAATAGTTGCAATAAATGCATAAGTACTATTCCAGGGTCTGGTTTATTTGCTTAGTCTGACCATTATCCTTAGAATGGTAATTAAAGGTGAAATGAAGGTAAATAATAAGGGCTTGTTTTTGTTATGGATCTAGACCAACAGCAAGAGGAAACCACCTTGGAGGGTGCCCAATACTGGGGGAACAAAAGAATGGCAGCCTAGAGGAGGCACTAGGAAACAAGGTAAACCAGTAAACAAGTGCTCTAGACTGGGAAACCAGTCTTTGCCCTTGCCCCTTTATATATTGCTACAAGATGTGCATGGACCAGGCCATGAGAAATACATGAGGTAGCTGGTATACAGAGAACAATGCTAAATAAGGAAATAGGGCAAATGAAAACTAAATAGGAACCAATGGCAAATATGGAGTAATTAGTAAAAGAAAGCAAGGCAAATGTAAGGTATGACAGCAGAGGGCTAGGCCATGACATCAGAGAAAGTCTAGACTACAATGAGGTAAAAGGCTATGCTATATAAGATACAAAGGCTAGACCAGGCTAGACCCAACCTCATGGCATGATAAGATATAAGATGAGATAAGATGAGATAAGATAAGATCAAAGAAAGCAGTCAAAGATAGTAAATAGTAAAGAGAACTTAGCTTAGAGTAAGAATGAAAAATAGCCCCTATCTAAGTAGTGCCAGTGTATAACAGTTTTAAGGACTGGAAGAAATGGGACATAAACTTGAAATCATATTCAAAGGTAATGTGGGAGGGAACTCCATGTTTAGAGAATACATGGAGTAAAAAAAGTTTAGCAAGCTCTAAAGAGGTCATCCTATTGTTTGTAGAAATAAAGATGCACTGCTTCAATAAACAATCTATAATGATAAGAATTTCCGAGTAACTGAAGAAAGCAGGGAGTTACTCAATAAAACCCATCAAGATAGAATTCCATGGCTTCTCAGAGATAGAAAGCTGCCTCAAGAAGCTATAGGGTCTGTGGCAGGGCATCTTGGCATGGGCACAAGTTGTACAAGAAAAGATATAGTCTTTGATAAAATCTCAATTGCCAGGCCAGGTATAATCATAATAAATTAACTTCAAGGTCCAATTCTGTCCAAAGTGGCCAGATAACAGGTGGTCATGCTTGAAGCAGAGAACTTAAAGATATAGGTTAAAAATATTCAGAACAAAGATCTGATTATCTAAGCATAAAAAACCTCCTGAGTCAATGGACCAATAAGAATTGAGTGGATGAGGGGCAGAGAGCTGAACAGTGACAAGAGGGTCAGAAGAGAGTAGTAAAAGACTATTATGATGAAGTAATTTGAAATTAAAGAGGGTAGCAGACTGGAAAACCAAAGTGGCCAGGGAGAATGTTCAGAGTAAGGAAATAAGCTACTCTTGTGTGAAAACAGGGCAAAGGTTATGTGGATTGATGTGGACAAAGTCGCTATTCTCCTCTTTAAAATAGATATCCCATTATCTAGTCAAAGTGTTGGGTTTAGCACTAAGATAACCTGGATGGAAACAAATGAGCATATAGAACTAGAAGAGAAATTCTAATATCTGGGCTTGCCAATAAGTCAGAAGTTTAGTTATAGCAAAATACTCAAGGTTTTTATGGTTGGTGACAATATTGACCAGAGTGGTGGAATCTTCAAGATAGAGGCACCAGGTATTAAATAGCCAGGTGCACTCTAGATCTTCTCTGAAACTCTCCAGAGAAATGGTTAAATGGGGCTTTGCTTTACCTTATATGGTGTGCCTTGCACTAGTTCTGGAACTTTAAATTTTAGAAAGAAGTGAAAGAAGTTGAAGAGTTGGAGCAAGTTGTAGAGGACTTGTACTTAGAGATATGAGGATATAGAGCCTGCTTACAAGGTAGAATGAGAATACAGGAACATAGTATGTTGATATTCAAACTAGGTATAAGATACAAAGCTATAGTATTTATACCTTAGAAAAGTAAATTATTCAAAGAAAGAAAGAAGATGAGATAAGAGTAGTCTCAGAAGCAAAGTCAGGTGCCAATGCAATTTAAATATGAATGAAGATGTCAGGAATGACACTGAAAATGTCATGTCAAGATAAAACTAAAGGATAATAAGAATAGGGAAGGAGAAAAGCAGCAGAAACAGGAAGTAAGATCAGAATAGTTATAAAGTTGTATCAGAATGGCTTGGAACTAAGTATGAAAAGGTAAGAGAAACTAAATAAAACATAGCTAATGAACTAAGAACAACTAAAGTTGTACTAAAGGTGAAGTAGAGTCAACTTTATGGCATAGAATATAACACCAGGTCTTAAATACTTCAAAAATGGTGAGAAGTTCCTTATTATGAATATCATAGTTGTATTTGGGTACAGAGAGCATGCATGGGTAGAATGTGACAGGGTGAACTTTATTGTCTGAACAGCAGAGTAAAAAAATACCTGCAATAGTATAATTAGAGGCATTAGTCTCAGTAATGATTGAAGTGTTCAGAATCCAATGGATAAGAATAGAAATAAAGGTGAAAGTGTCTTTGAAGCACTGGAAAGCAGCATGGTAGAATGCATCAAAATTCCAGGGAGTAGCCTTACAAGTGAGGTGTTATATATCTTGCACAACCACCACTTTTACATTATGTAATTATGGGAGACATACTTCTATTCAGATAATCCTAGCCTGGGGTTAACTACTTTATAAGTACCTTTACAGTCAGTGGTCATATGACATGGGATCTGGGATCTTCCCAGGATCTGCCCTGAATCTTCCCTATCAAGGATCTAGATGTATCTCCATGGATTTGACAGATCTCAGATCTACATCTATAATCTCCTCATATCTATGGCAGAGATTCCTGTCCTTATGTTTACCCTAATCTTCTCTTATGAGTTTTCCCTTCTCTTCCATTCTATCTCTTGTTCCACAAGGCCACTGCCTCACTCCTTCTTATCTGCTCCATGCCATTTTCTCTCTTATTTAATAATATGCCCTTACTACTATTGGTGTCCATAGATAGTAGTAATCTAGGGAAGGCTTAGTGTAGATGGTCTGTGCACCACCCTGGGCCATATATAAGGGGCAGGTATGAATAGTCAAGTCTCTCCAGACTTGATTACTTTGTATCTTGCTTTAGGCACTTTTTTGGATCCCAGGCCCTTTTAGGTCCAAGTTCTTGATTGCTTAAGCCCAAGTCTCTTTCAAGTCCTTCTTTGTTAATCCCTCCTCAGTTGCTTCTCTCCAGAGTCTCCCTTAGGTTTTCCCTTTAGTGTTCCTCCTCTTAATTCTCATCTAGATATAGCCTTTGGAATCCAGAGTTGTAACATGAGGTAAGTAAGGGGAACTATAATTTCAAAATAGGCTTAGATAAAACAGTGGTAGAAATTAGTGAAATCAAGAAAGGATTGAATTTCATGAACTTTATAATGATCTGGCCAATTCCAGATGACTTTAACTTTGTTAGGAGACATTGTCAGCCTAAAAGAGGAGAGCTGGTAGCTAAGATACTTGATTAAATCAGTATGGAATTTGCACTTCTCTGATTTGGCATAGAGGCCATGATTTCAGGGTTTAAGGAGAACCTCATAGATATAAATCTAGATATGAGGCAGATAAAACAGAGAAATCCAGGAAAATGAAAAAAGATATTCCAGACAGGAAAGAAGGTGCAAGGCACCTAACAAAGGATCAGAGGGTAAAGCATGTCAATAGACAATACAGCTCTAATAAGAGGATGGAACTGAGGATAAGAAGGAAATGCAAAGGTTCAAGAACTTAAAAAGGGTCAGAGAAGGTTAACACAAGAGTATAAAAAGGAAAAAAGAATAGGGAAAGATACAAACAAATCAAATAGAGAAAACAAGAAGGACAAAAATTAACCCAAGCTTAGATTGCAAAGAAGGGAGTAAGGGAAAGCATGATATAACCATGAAGGAGTGAAGATTGTTTTGAAGCAATGAAAGAGGGATAAAAAATATCCAGAGAAAGCAAATCATTGTGGATGTGCAAAGTAGTGTGTGAATAAATGCATTGGGGCATAAAGGAGAAGGTAGGTGGTTTCTAAGATCTTGTTGAGTTAGTAGAGTAAGCATATCCCAAGGACTGCAAGAATTAGGAAACTAAAAATGACAAATGGCAGGAATTAACAAAAAGAGAACAGATGCTACAAGCTCAGAGAGAATCAGAGGCAGAGACAGAGGTATCTTCCTGGGAGGCATATTATCAGATGAAACTGGCTTGCTATAAGGGACAAAGTAATGCCAGAAAACCACAGTGTCAATGTTATATATTTATGTGAACCTATACTTTCACCTTATATGATTGTGGGAGACATACTCCTCTTTGGGTAATTCTAGCTTATGGCTTAACTCATTTACAAGTATTTTTATGGTTAGTGGTCATGTAACTTGGAATCTGGGATCTTTCCAGGATCTGCCCATAAATCTTTTCTATTTTAAATCTCTGATGCTATCTTCATAAATCTAACAGATCTAGGATCTATATCTATAATCTTATCTTATCTGTGGCAGAAATTCCCATCCTCATGTAAGATCCTGGTATTTCATTATAAGTTCCTGACATTTCTTCCATTTCTCTCCCTTAATATGTGAGGCCACTGTCTTATTCCTTTATCTTTATTTCATGCTTGCTTCTCTCTTATTTAATAGTGTGCTCTTACTGCTAGTGATGTCCATAACTAGTAGTAGTCTAAGGTAGACTTAGAGTACTTGGTCTGTGCACTACCCTGGGCCATATATAAGGGGCAGGTATGGGTGGTCAAGTCTCTCCAGACTTAATTACTTTGTATCTTGCAGTTTGCACTTCTTTGGATCTCAGCCTTTTTAGAGCTTAGCCCATAGTTGCTCAAGCACAAGTCTCTTTTAAGTCCTTTTCATTGCTTCCCTCTTTGATTGCTCCTCTTTAGAGCCTTATCTTTGAGTTCTTCTAGCATTTTTTCTCTTCTCTCTAGTGTCTAGTTTTAGCCTCTGGAATTCAGAGTCATAATAGTCAAAGACAATAGGGTTGACTACAGGAGAAGATAAAAGAACTGTGGTTCAGGGTCAGAGTTAGCTGAGATTAGAGTGATATGGAGCTATAGAGAGTATATAAGATGCTAGCATGTGTCATTATGTGAACAGATGAGGCACTGCTTAGTATCCAGGGTCAACAGACCATAGTGGGTGAGTTAGTGGTGTCCTAGAATTAGTGAACACAAACTATTTAGCTGGAAGCAATGATAGGCATTGATCAGAGTAAATCCAACAGTCTTGGTCAGTCAAGTAAAAATCTGATAACTTGAGCAAAGAGGCAAAAATGGAGAAAAAAAAAAGAGAAGTTGGAGTAAAGCAGAAAAGTGGTGGAAATGGCAGAGTATTGGAATGTCAAACCTTAAGAAGAACTTAGGTTCCAAGCAAGTGATCTGTAATAATCAAAATTGCATGAAAGTGCAATATCATAGGTTGGAAGGCAAGGGGCTTGGGATTAGTAGCTTGTTACACTTCAAAAACAGGTTTTTGAAGAATTAGGGCTAACTGTCAAGAATGAGCCACCTAAGGGTAGAAAACTGATGCAAGCAAGTAAAGTGACATTATAATCAATTATGGAGCAACTTGTCAAAAAGGAGGATCAGGAGACTAGCTGGAAGTGTGTAGGTTGCAATAGCAAGGTCTAGGCAGAAGAGGTGATTCAGAATAATCTGGAATAACTTGAAGTGTTCTATGTCAAGGATTCAAGATAATAGAGAGGTATCAGAGCACTAGGGTCAATTACTGGATGGGAAAATGGGAAAAAAAAGGGACATTTATAGGTAATACCATGACCTGGAAACTGCATTCAAGTTATTACAAGAGAATAAGTGATGCTACTAGATATGGGAGACTTATTATTGCTCTGGAGTTCAGAGTAGTGCATGAAGAGTATACAGTTGGAAAAAACATTGAGCCTAGAATGCATGCTTATTGAACATCTGGAACAAGTAATTGAAAAGTCAGAATGGTTTAGAAATACTTGTAAAGTTGAATCATGTACAATGAGGGGAAGTAGGTCAATGTAAGGGTCAGGGGTGCCCATGAGTGTGAGGTCATAGCAGGATTATAAGTGATCATAATTTGATGATAATTTAAAGAATTAATCAAGGTTCTGAAAGCATCCAGATGTTTCAGAAGCTCTAAAAGGGTCAATCTAGAGAGCAAAAACTATGCAGGTAAGTCAGAGTTGAGAGTTGAGAGATAGTCTAAGCTAATCCTAGTGGGGTGTGATAATGCAAGAAGTGCAAGTAGATAGTTTGAATATACTGTTAAAACTGTTAAAACTTAAATGGACTAAGCAAACCAAGTTTGCTATACTGTCAAACTAATTCTAAGGGTGCTAAATGGTCTTCTAGGCCAAGCATACTGCTAGACTATAGAAAAAAGCTAAAGAAAATAATTTTTAGATGCAAGATACCATTAGAATTCAGAGTAACAGTAAAGAAGAGCTTCAGAATACAACTCTGGGGTTGGACATACTGATAATATTTAATCTGTAAGTAAGGGCATAGCTCTGGAGGCTTCTAAAAAAGTCTAGAGATTCTGAAAGATCAAGAAGAGCTTTCCTTGAGTTAAATGGGACTTGGCTTTATCTTATATAATGTACCCTTGCATAGCTCAGTGCTCCAATTTACAAAGGGATCAGAGAATAAAAGGAGAGTAGTTTCATGGCTCAATATAAGGGACAGGCAAGACAAGAAGCATCAAGCCTAGTTGTAATAAGATCAAGCCCTTAGAATTTCCTTAAGAATTCCATTAAGACCTGGAGTTACTTTGGAGTAAATCAGAGGTTTAGAGAGTAAGCTGGGAAGCTTGATTAGAGTAAAGACAAAGTCAAGATGGGAAAGTGTTTTTGTTGATATTTGAACTCAGTACTATATATAGAAGTTATAGTACTTATAGTTCCAGAGTGATAAAAGGTCTAAGTAAGAAAGGAAGATAAGACTGGATTTGTCTCAGAAATAAGAGTATATTCCAATGCATTTTGAAGATGAATGGAGATGTTAGTAATAACAGTGTCAAGGCCTGTCAGACTGAAACTGAAGGATGGCAAGAAGATGCAAGAGTCAAAACAGGAAAGAAAAAGGAACTGAAGTGGGAGCCTTCCCACTATGCCTTGATACTCGAGACGGCCTTGGTGGACACTCCTTCCTAAGACCTTGTGTAGCTTTTGTGCTAGTTGCTACTAACTAGGTGACCTTGAATGAGACCTAGGACTCTTGTATAAACCTAAGGGCTAGACAGAGAGCAAGAGCTGAAGAGAGATCCAACTAGGATCAGGTCTTAGATTACTTCTGTGGGTTCTAGACTAGAGGTCAAGAGAGCAAGACTGGGGAAACCCAGCTTGCACCCCCTGCCTTATATATTGCCAATGGTCGCACACAGACCATGTACAAAGGGTCTACCCTAAAGTGAGCTATCTGTGGTCACCAATAGTGTAAGTAGCTCCTGCCTCTAAATAGATATAGTAGGAATGCATGGGGCATGAGGTAGAAGTGAGGCAGTGGCCTCATGAATCAAGGGAAAGGGAATGGAAGAGAAGCACCAGTCCCTGAGGAGATGTGGCTGCCTGGTGGCCAAGGAGATCCTATCTGGATTTCTGCCACAGATCAGATTCTAATCTAGATCATAAGATCAGATATCATCAGATAGATCCAGATCTCATCTAGAGATCTGCCACATCATGTGACTGTTATTGTGCTTAAAGGAATACTCTGATATAAGGGAATGGACTTTAGACCTTAGCCTAGGGTTTGCCTTATATGACAACTTGTTTGCATGGTCACATGCAACTGATCATGTGACCAGCGCATCTCGTGCTCTACAGTTCCCACGGTCATGTGAGATCACTGTGTTAGGCTGGAGCCATAACAGGAACAGGAGCAGAAGAAAGTGTGGAGTTGAAAAAAATAGTCCAGAAAAAACAAAGTAAGAACTAAGATATACTAAGTGACTGGAAATGGAACAAAGCTAAATTCAGAATAGAGCAGAAAAGGAACAGAGGGTCAGAGGAACTGCAATAATATTAAGGCAAGAAGAACACAAATATAACTGAAGTGGGGTAGAGTAGTAGTGGAAAGGCCAGAGTTACAAGGAGAATCAGATACTAGTATAGCTTACTAGCAAGCACTGAGTGCAGAAAACCAAGTAGAAGCTGGGTTGGAATTAGGTTCAGAATAAGAAATATGACATTGGAATATTATATGGCTTTAAATGCAGATTTAAAGCTTACAAAGTATGGCTTCCCTTCAAATGCCAGTTTATCACCTCATGGGATGTTATTACCTATAAAAAGATCCTTAGTCAGCTGGATTACAATAAAACACATGGGTAATGCATTGAACTAAACAAAAGGTTTTTGAAGACTGACTACTACTCTAAAGAGTGCTCTAACAACTAGAGTTGACTTTTACTAGGTCAACTAGAAATAGGCAAGAGAAATAGTATAAATCAAGTGACTTGTATAAAGCATGATGCTCAAGTGCACAAGACTGGAAAAATCCAAGCTATGGACTAAGCCTTTATATACTATATAAAGGTATGCATAGACCATATAAGTCTGGTTTATTCTAAACTACTGCTTAGTTAGTTATCCAATGACAGAAGAGAGCATCTGATGAAGTATAAAATGTGCTAATCATAATGTTATGTACTTAGCAGAACACTAATGATCTTGTTATTTAATTATAAGACTTTTATGCCAAAACAAGAATAACTCTAGATTTGAGTTTGGTTCTTATTTAGAGTTTCCCCATGTTTTAGTATTGGTCATGTGATATGGCAGATCTCAGATGAGATCTAGATTAGAATTGATCTGTGGCAAAGATCCAGATAGAGATCTTATTGGTCTTATAACTGCCTGGTCATATTTATATTCACCTTGCTGTATGCTTTTCTTCCATTCTCCCACATTCTCATGGATGTGATACTCTTCTTTATCCCTTGATCTGTAAGACCACTGCCTTACTCATTATCATCCACTCTATGCTTTCTTATTTATTAGCAAGAGTACTTACTGCCATTGGTGGCCATAGATAAGTAGTTAGTTATTCTGTATATGGGGCTGTGTCCCTTGTGAACAGAATGGCAAGAACTTGGGGTTTTTCCAGTCTAAATCTCTTGTAACATTAGCTTGTTTACTTGCTGGTTTCCACTCATCCCTTCTTTTGCCTATTTGGGGCTCTAGTCTTAAAAGCCCATTTCATCATCATTGTTATGGGCCTTCACCACTTACTGATTTGGTTTGTATGGATTGCACTCTTGGAGTGCATAACATATAAGGCATGATGTTATGATCTAGACTGGTCTAGACTGTGACTGTGTGAAGGTGTGAAATAGTAAAGAGGTGAAATAGTGAAGTAATAAGGGTTCCCAGGATTACATAATGTAATCATGTGAAGAGTGAAAGAAAAGTAAAAAGATGGTAAAAATAAAAAAAACATTATAATACTGCCCTATCTTTAAATCTTGTGTTTCAGACAAAACAAAGGTAAAGAAGATTTAAAGGATGAATGAAATTGTTTAAAAGTAAAGTAATGCAGTTATCAAGGAACAGAAGAATTTTTTATGTGAAACATCTTGATAGTCAAGAAAGTGTTAGTAAGATTTTCTTTGGACTTCCATATATGATTAGAAATATTGTAGCCTTTTCAATGGACAGGATATTTTAATTTTCCTTTGTAAAACCAAGAGTCAATAATTTAATGGACTGTTCACTTTTTATCTCCTTTTTTAGTTACCTCAACTAAATCTAAACAAATCACTGGTTGAGAATGTTATGATGCACTTTTTCTTTTCTTGATCACATGACCTTTATCTTATCTTTCCGCATGGTTATCTAATCTCTTATCTTATCAGGGCATGTGACAGGTCACCTGACTCAGGGCATAGGGTTAGCCTCATGGCCTTTAGACCCTACTACTTCTTTTCATTTTCATTGCTTCATTCCCATTGAAGAAGCTAGACCCTTGATGGTTCTTATATATGTGTTATAATCATTTTTCACTTTTCCCATCACATGATCATGAGAACCCTTTAACCCTTTAACCTTTTCACTTTTCACACTTTCACCTTTTCACATTGTCACATCTTCACACTTTCACCTCTTCACTCCTTCACATATCACAGGCCTAGACCATGACATCATTACCTGGCAGTCACCATGAGGTACTGCTAAGGTACTCACTCCTTTATTGCCATTGGCCGGCTTCCTGTAGCAATACTTAGGGCTGGACATAATTACCTGGTCCGTGCGCCACACTGTAGCATATATAAAGGGCTGGCTCAAGCTGGGTTTCCCCAGTCTTGTGCACTCAAGTCCTAGGACTTTATACAAGGCACTTGGCTCTTCACTTGATTCCTATTGCCTAGTTCTCTGAGGTACTAGAGCAAAACCTCAGCTAGTTGAAAGTGTCCACTGGATAGAAACACAGACATGAGATCAGCATGGGAAGAACCCACTTCAATATGCTTCTCTTCCTTTTGATCCCCATGCCTCATGTATGGGAATGTTTCCATCAGGACTTGGTCTGTGTGCAGGACACTATTGTATAAATACTATAGCCTTAGTATCTCAAGACTTTAGTCTTAAGCACTTGTATTGTACTTGTGTTAACTCAAGTCTCCACTTGTGATCCAAACCCTTTTCTTGTGAGCTTGTGGTACTGCAATATTGTGGTACATAACAGAGAAGAAAGAGAATCTTGAAAAGATTTAACTTAAAAAACATTGACCACTGGATAAATACAAATGGTCTTTGAAAGATGCAATTAAACCACATTTGGTAAAATGTTTAAAATAACATAGGGGCCAATCCATTGTTGTGTGAGTTTTTTAGATGAATAAGATAATATGAGATATTCTGTTGAAAATAATATCTTTTGTCTCTTTTGATAGAGCAGGGCCTTAGAACATTTAGAGTCTGCATGTCTTTTCATATGTTCTTGCATATGCTGCAAAGCTTTTGAGTTTTCTTATAAGATCACTGAAGTTCTCAAGTGAAGAAATAAGAAAGTGAGTGGGAATCAAAATTATGATGAGAAACATATTTCTTCATAATAGAGAAAGGGGATGCTTTAATTGCTGAGGAGTAAGCATTGTTGTGGGAGAATTTAATGATCTTGATTCATTGAGCCCATTTTTTCTGCCTCTTGACAATAAAAAGACAAAAATATTGTTCTAATTCTCAATTTATATATTTAGTTTGTCCATTAGTTTGGGAATGAAATGCCATTGACAACTTTTGTGTAATATCAAGGAAATGGCATAACTCTTGGGTAAAAGCAGAGGTGAATTAAGGACCTCTGTCTAAAGCAATAGACAAAGGTAGACCATAATAACATCAAATATGGTTTTTGTTATGATTAGTCCATTTATTTTCCTTTTCTTTTATTCTAGCTTTAGACTTTGTGCATCTTTGATGCTTTCTTGTTGTGTTCTGAAATCTTCAGACTTTTTTTGTTCCAGAACATTCTTTTTAGTCAGTGGATATTACTCATACTCTGCTTTCATTGCATTCCATCCATTTCCACATAGATCACTTAGTCACCATTAGTCATTCCTTCTGACTTATTCAACTGAGTCCCAACCTTATTCTCTATAGTACAAGTAGTGTACTTTCTGTTATGCACCACTTAGAGTGCAATCTGAATATATGCAACAACTGGTAAGTAACAGGCAATGACAATAACAAGAGGGCTTTTAAGACTAGTGGCCCCAAACTAGGCTTGTGGGTCTTGATGGGAAAAGAGGAGAACTAAGGGATCTGAGTTAACTTAAGCTAATAAGCCCAGATGAAGGGGAGTAGAGATACAAGTGATCAAGACTGGAGAGACTCCAGGTCTTGCCCACCCTGTATATATATTGCCAGGAGGCATAGCCTTATACACAGGATGAGTAACCTACTATTTATGTAACCAATAGCAGTATTCTCTTGTACCTTCTTAAAAAGGAAATAGGGCATAGGGTGATGAGTAAGGATGAGGCAGTGGCCTTGCAGATTAAGGGAAATAGAAGAGGAATCACACCATGAGGATGTGGGAGAATGGAAGTGTGTCAGGGTCAATGGATATGAAAAAGACATGGCTGCCATAAAGCCAAGGAGATCCATCTGGATCTCTGCCACAGATATAATCCTAATCTAGATCCATTAGATCAGATGTCATCAGTATCAATCTGAGATCTTATCTGAGATCTAGCCACATCACATGATCAACCCATTAATAAGGAATACTCTGAGATAACAAATCAAACTGTTATAATTACTTTTCATTTTTCACATCATGTGACTGTGGGACATCTTTAACCTTTTACATTTCACATTGTCACCTCTTCACATTTTCACATTTTCACCTCTTCACTCTTTCACTATATCACAAGCCTAGACCATGACATCATTACCTGGCAGTTTTCATGCAGAACTGCTAAGGGACTTACTCTCTTATTGCCATTGGCTAGCTTACTGTAGCATACTTAGGGCAGGGCCCATTTACATGGTCTGTGCACAACACTGTAGCATATATAAAGGACTGGCACAAGCTGGGTCTCCCCAGTCTTGCGCACTTGAGTCCTAGCACTGTATACAAGGCCTTGACTTTTCTTTTTATTCTATTCACTCTTGCCTAGTTCTCTGGGGGTCTAAGTTAAAACCCCAGCTCTTTGAAAGAAGCATCCACTGGACAAGTACAAGTTTGAGGCATAATGGACAACTGCCATTTCACAAACCTATTATGCAACTAGTGAACACAATGGTTCACAGCACATGACTGTGAGAACTGTTGAGCATGTGATGTGAATGGTTGCATAGTTATATGACTAGAAGCATGTGATTATGTGAATAAGTTGCCTTACAAGGTTAACCCTAGGCTAAGGCTAAGTTCTTTATCAGAGTATTTTCTTGCACCAGGTATCAGTCACATGATGTGGCAGATCTCAGATAAGATCTAGATCCAGTATCCAATGATATCTGATCTTATGATCTAAATTAGAATCTAATCTATAACAGAGATCCTGATGGATCTCCTTAGCCTTATGATGGCCATGTCTTATTTATATCTGAGAATCAGTGTGCTTCCATTTCTCCCAAATCCTCATGGTGTGGTTCCTCTTCCATTATATCCCTTGATCCATAAGGCCATTGCCTTACTCCTTATTTCTGATCCATGTATTCTCCTCCTTTATTTAATAGAGCTAGTACTGCTATTAGTGTCCATAGATAGCATAGGTTAGGGTAGGCTCCCTGTACTTGGTCTATGTACAGGCACTGGCAATATATAAGACAGGGAGTGCAAGCTGGGGAAATCCAGTCTTGCTCTCTTGACCTCCAGGCTAGTTATTCAGGCTGAATACTCAGTGCTGCTGGCTATTGGTTTATACAAGGGCCCAGGAACTCATCCATTTTCTCACCTTGCCTAGTTAGGGGCCACTAGTCTAAAAGCTCTACCAGTTACCCAGGACAGTTTAAAAGCATCCACCAAGGTTGTCTTGACTATCAAGAACAGGACAGTAGTTACCATTTCAAAACCTAGCCTAGGGTTTATTCTTGTAAGGCAGGTGAGTCCCATGGTTATGTGAGTAAATGTTAGTGTTTGCTAAGTGCATAACACTTTCTTCTCCATGTTCTTTATACTACTTCTGCCTTAATATTGCTTTATTCCATCTTGTTCTCTTAGACATCATTGGAACCTTAGTTTATCCTTCCAAGGAAATCCCACTTGCAACTTTTATTGGCAAGCACTACCTTTATCCTCAACTAGCTCAAGCATTCTAGTCTTGTCTCCAATCTTTACTGTGGAACTATAGTACTATTCCATGTTTGTATTATTCTTAGCATCCAAGGCTAACCACAGTTAAGTCTTATTCCTAGCCTCTTCATAGCCATAAGGTCTATATTAGTTCCTACCCAGGCCTAGCATAACAAAAGAAGTAGCATATATACTTATAACTACCATTGCTATAGTTTTACCAATATTTCACTCAAGACTTTCTTTGTTATATGGCTAGTGAACATAATGGTCTCAATCATGTGACCATGGGAACTTTTGAGCATGTGATGCGAATGGTTGCATAGTCATGTGACCAGGAGCATGTGATTATGCAAACAAGTAATCTTATCAAAATAACCCTAGACTAAGGCTAAATTCTTTATATTAGAGTATTTCCCTGCACTAGGTATCAGTTACATGATGTGGCAGATCTCAGATAAGATCCAGATTAGTCTCTAATAATAGCAGATCTCACAATCTAGATTAGGATCTGTATCTATAGCAGAGATCCAGATGGATTTTCTTGATCTTATAATGACCATGTTATAACACACTTTTTTTTTTTCTTGATCATGTGACATTATCTTATCTTTAGCACAAGTTTATCTAATCTATTATATTATCAGGGCACATGATGGGTCACATGACCTAGAGCTAAGGATTAGCCTCAGGCCTTTAGACTCTACAGAATTACATTCATCTCCACTATTTCTTTTTATTTCCATTTCTTCTTTTCAGTCTTCAGAAGCATAACCCTTGATGGTTTTCATCAATGTTTCTTTTCTTTTTGATTCCTGTGCCACATGGATAGGAAGGTTCCCATCAGGGACTTGGTCCATATGCATAGATCTGTACTATATAAACTAGTTACTTCTTGCCATATACTCTTTAGCTTTGAGCACTTGTAATAACAATGTTAATTTGCAGCTTCCCTTGTCTTTACTTTTCCCTGAGCATTTGGCACTTGTATCTACAGGTGCATAACACTTGCTCAAAGCTATTCTACATTCTTTTTCCCTTCCATATCCAACAAAGTTGTTTTATTTTCAGAAGGAGTCATTCTTGCAACAAGTAGAGAGAAAGATTGATAAAATATAGCCACTTTAAGGCCAGGATTGCAGACCAATGAGCAAAAGAAGAATACCTTAACAAGATCATCAACAAGAAAGTCCAGCAGATTATTAAGAAGATATTCTGATGCTAATGTTGCTATTGGGACAATAAAGCAGAGTGTAAGACACTAAGAAGAAAGTTTGAGGTCACTTGTCATTGCAATATGCTGATTGCACATTTATTGAAAAAGACAATCAAGGTTATCAAAGAAGATAGGCAAAGGAAAGTTAGTCATATCAGGAAATTTGTATTGGAACTGTTATGGCTCCAGCCTAACATGGCGGTCTCATGTGACCATGGGAACTGTAGAGCATGTGATGCGACTGGTCATGTGCCAGAAGCATGTGATCATGTGAATGAGTTGCCTTATTAAGGAAACCCTAGGCTAAGGCTAAGTCCTATATTCAGAGTATTCCCTGGCATAAGGTATTGGTCACATGATGTGGCAGATCTCAGATGAGATCTAGATCCTTCTGATGATATCTGATCTGTGGCAGAGATCCAGATTGGATCTCCTCAGCCTCTAGGCAGCCATGCAGCATTCATTGATCTATTCCTGTGTCCTTCCATTCTACCCACATCCTCATGGTGTGGCATCTCTTCCATTCCTTCCCCTTGATCCATGAGGCCACTGCCTCACTCCTCATTGCCGCCCCATGTTCTCCCTTTCATCTATCTATTTAGAGATAGGAGCTACTTTAGCTATTGATGTCCACAGATAGCATACTTTAGGGTAGACCTCCTGTACTTGGTCTGTGTGCAGACTTCCACAATATATAAGGCAGGGGGTGCAAGCTGGGTATTCCCCAGTCTTGCTCTCTTGACCTCTTAGCTAGATCTACAGTAGTGATCTAAGACCTGATCCAAGAAGGATCCCTCTTTAACTCTCATTCACTGTCTAGCCTCGGGTTTATACAAGAGCCCAGGTCTTATCCTTTGTTTCTTGCCTAGTTCTGGGCCACTAGTATAAAAGCCCATTCAGTTATCAAGGATAGACTAGGAGTGTCCACCAAGGTCGACCCGAGTATTGTTATGGCTCCAGCCTAACACAGCGGTCTCACATGACCATGGGAACCTTAGAGCACGAGATGCACTGGTCACATGATCAGTTGCACATGACCATGCGAACGAGTTGCCATACAAGGCAAACCCTAGGCTAGGTCTAAGTCCATTCCCTATTCAGAGTATTTCCTTAAGCATACCTTAGTCATGATGTGGCAGATCTCTAGATGACATCTGGATCTATCCGATGACATCTGATCTCTCAATCTAGATTAGGATCTGATCTGTGGCAGAGATCCAGATGGGATCTCCTTGGCCACCAGGCAGCCGTACCTCTCAGGGCTAGTGCTTCCTCTTCCATTCTACACCCTTGATCCATGAGGCCACTGCCTCACTCCTACCTCACACCCCATGCATTCCTACATCTATCTATTAGAGGTATGAGTCCCTTACACTATTGGTGTCCATAGATAGCATACTTAGGGTAGGCCCCCTGTACATGGTCTGTGCACTGTGACCTGTAATATATAAGGCAGGGGGTGCAAGCTGGGGAAACCCAGTCTTGCTCTCTTGACCTCTCAGCTAGATCCACAGTAGTGATCTAAGGCTTGATCCTAGTGGATCCCCCTTCAGCTCTCACTCACTGTCTGGCCCTCGGATTTACACAAGAGTCCCTGGCTCCAACTACACCGTTGCCTAGTTGTAGCCACTAGCATAAAAGCTACACAGAAGAGAGTCTAAGGAAGGAGCATCCACCAAGGTGTTTGAGTATCAAGGATATAATGGGAAGAGCCCGTTTCAAGTATCAAGGAATAGTGGGTAGTCTCCCACTTCAGGAACAACTTAGGACCTTGTGCCCAGCCACAAGTTTAAAGAGGTCAAATCCAAGATCGAAATATGGCTGGTAAAGGAGGTGACATAATGGCCCTAATAGATCAAATGGCAGAGCTGTCATTTCAATTAAAGAATAATATAACAAGGAAGGTGGCTGACCCTGGATTATGGGACAGCAATAGGAAGAAATGAAAAAGATGGTGAATTTTGTTAAGAGTATGGGTATAAGAGCAGGAATGAAAGAACAATTACCTTAGGGCAATAGCTGTTCTTTCCAGGATAAAAGGTACTGCAGACAATTTTGCAACATTAACTTTTATAAAGTGTTATCCACTGGCACTACTTAGCTAGGGGCTATTTTTCATTCTTACTCTAAGCTAAGTTCTCTTTACTATTTACTATCTTTGACCACTTTCTTTGATCTTATCTTATCTTATCTCATCTTATATCTTATCATGCCATGAGGTTGGATCTAGCCTGGTCTAGCCTTTGTACCTCATATAGCATAGCCTTTTACCTTATTGTAGCCTAGACTTTCTCTAATGTTATGGCCTAGCTCTCTGATGTCATACCTTATCTTTGCCTTGCTTTCTTTTACTAATTACTCCATATTTGCCATTGGTTCCTATTTAGTTTTCCTTTTCTCTATTTCCTTATTTAGCATTATTCTCTATATACCAGCTACCTCATGTCTTTCTCATGACCTGGTCCATGCACACTTTGTAGCAATATATAAAGGGACAAGGGCATAGACTGGTTTTCTAGTCTAGAGCACTTGTTTACTGGTTTACCTTGTTTCCTAGTGCCTCCTCTAGGCTGCCATTCTTTTGTCCCCCCAATATTGGGCACCCTCCAAGGTGGTTTCCTCTTGCTATTGGTCTAGATTCATAACATAAAGTATAATGACATGGAGGATCACCACATCTGGCAGGATGGCTAAGATATTGGCAGGGTCCTGGGAGATGCAGTGTGGCCTTCATGACTAGACCTGCAGGCTAAGATAAAGAGTTATTTCTGAATTGAGAAACTAACACACCAAAGCCTAAAGGAGCTACAAGGTCTTTGACAACAAGGGAGGAAAATAGATGATTTCCTCAACAAATTCAATCTGTTGTGGAAAGAAGTAGAAGTGGACAACAACCATGTGGTGGAACTGCTGAAACAGGCAGTCAATTATAGAGTTTATTCACAGGTGGCTTTGCAAGATGGTGATAATGGCCAATATTCAAACATATTTGCCCAATTTTGTCAAGTCAGTTAAACTTTCAAAAAGATGACCATATAAAAACCACCATTTAGATCTTAAGCCCACCTTCTTGACCTTCTTTTTCCAACTGCTTTCTACAACCTCCTTATTCACCTCAAAATCATGCTGCCCCTCCCTGTTTTACAGCAGTTAGCACCCAACCAGGTAGGGGTGCCCCAATGGAAATTGACTATCAGGAGACAAGGCCAAGCAGGCCTCCTATTACTTGTTTTAATTGTGACAATGTAGGCCACATGGTAAGGAATTGCAAGCTTCCCCAAAACCCTGTGAGAACCATAACTCTACCCTGCTTCCCTTCTAGGCAGTCACAGCTGCAACAGTAATAACAACAAGTTTAGCCAATTCAGTTTGGGGAGTTCTCTCCCCCTGATGAGAATGGTTGGTGTTTAGCAGAGCTGTTGGCAATCAGTCCAATGTACAATATAACAGATACAGCCCAGTTTCAAGAAATCCCTGCCACTTCCTGGGGCTCAATGGAAAAATCTCAGGCTTATATTTAAGATGTGTTTGAGCAGGAGGCAAGGCAGGGAAAAGAGAAAGGAGTTATGAGAAACTAGGTGTTATACTCCCTAATAAATGTTTATCTTTCTTGAAATTTGTACCATATAGCCTTAGAGTAACAATTGATTGTTTTTACACTGGGAAAACATCTCATTTGAGTATGGCCCCAGCTAAAGGGTGCTTTATTTCTCCTGAAAGAAAAACTAACAATCATCTTTATGCAAATTACAAGTGGGAAACAAAAAACCTAGACCAAATTTTTAACAGGATGGAATATGATGAATTAAAAATTGAAATTAAGCTAATTGGTGAAACACAAGAAAAAGAAGGGTTAAGAAAAATAAATTGCAGATTTACTAATGCAATCTTAGATTCAGGAGCCTTACTTACCTTTATTGACCAGCAATTTGTCTGAAAGCATGGTTTGTATGAAAAGCCCATGAATCATTTACTAACAGTATTCAATGCTAATGGAACACAAGGGACTATAGGGCAGATCATGCAATATGTGGTCCTGTACATGTCAAAAAAGGATAAAGATGGCAAATGGCATCAAGAACATTTACAGACATTGGTATCTAACCTTGGATCTGTTAACATTTTAGTAGGATACAATTGGTTCAAATGACATAATCCCATAATTGATTGAATAAACAAAACAATTGAATTCCCTCAATGTCATGCTAGATACCATATCCTTAATGTCAAAACTGCCAAAGATCAAGAACTCAAAAAGGCTTTACCAAAGGAAGTATGGCCTTTTCTAACTATATTCTCACAAAAACAATCAGAGTACATGCTAACTTGAAAACTATGGGATCATGCAGTGGACTTGAAGGAAGACTTTGTTATAAAAAAAGGATCATATCATTCCTTTAGCAGATGCTGAGCTAGAGGAAGTATGGGAGTTTATCAAGAAAAAATCAGCAAAAGGGTATATTCATCCTTTTAAATCTTCTTAGACTTCACCAGTCTTTTTTATTGGAAAGAAAGATGGGGGAAATGGATGGTCACTGACTACCAGTATCTCAATAATGCCACAATCAAGAACAGTTACCCACTACCATTAATTTCTATACTTATTGATTGGTTAAAGGGAGCTGACATCTTTATTATGTTAGAACTTTGATGGAAATATAACAATATTAGGATTAAGAAAGTTGATGAATGGAAGGGAGTGTTTACCACTCCTCTAGGGGCATATGAACCCTTGGTAATGTATTTTGAAATGTGTAATTCACCAGGAACTTTTCAAGCCATGGTAAACAACATTTTTGCTGATCTTTGGGCAGAAGTTCTTGTCTATATTGATGATATCATCATCTTTATCAAAGACAAATCACAGACAGACCATTTCAAAGTAGTTCAAGAAGTCCTCCAATGTCTTCAAGATCATGATCTGTTTCTCAAGCCCTTAAAATGTTACTTTGCACAAACTAAAGTTAACTATTTAGGGATAGTAGTATCTAAAAAGGAGGTAAAGATGCAGCTCAATAAGACAAAGATGATTACAGATTTGCCAACCCCTTGAATGGTTAAACAAGTGCAGTCCTTTTTAGAACTTGTGAATTACTATCAATGATTTGTTCCCAACTTCATATTTATTGCTTGGCCTTTCCAGGCACTCATGCATAAAAGTGCCCCATTTAGCTGAACAACTAACTGCAAAACAGCCTTTCAACATCTCAAAGAATTGCTTCTATTTGACCCCCTTCTTGTCTATCCAGACTCTGTTATTGTTACAACTCTGGAAACCAGAGGCTACACCTAGACTGTAGATGAAAGAGGAGGAACACGGAGAAAACCCTAGTGGTGGCTCAAACGAGGAGCAACTGAGGATGACTCTAGAAGAGGAAGACGAAGAGGACTCATATGAGACACATGCGCGAGACTGCCTAGATCCTGTGCCACTGAAGGGCCTGGTTTCCTAAGAAGAGCTTGATCTTCAAGCCTAAACTGCCTGTGCTTTCAAGTGATAAAGTCTGAGGACTTTAGCACTCTCAGCCGGCCTTTATATACTACTCTAAGATGTGCACAGACCATGTACATCCGTGTCTACCCTGAAGCTGTATAGTAAGCCAACCAGTAGCATAAAGGAGGCAGCCTCATGTAGGCTGTAAGGAGAACGCATGGATCAGATATGAATGATAAGAGGGGAATGGAAGAGAAGGGTTGTGGACTCAACAAGGATGGGGATCTCAATCCACAGATGAGATCACCTTGGCAGATCCGTCAGATCCAATGAGATGACCAGATCTGAGATCGGGAAGATCCAGGGGAGATCCAGGGAAGATCCCTAGATAGCCTCGTGGCCACTAACCTTAGGAGAACTCGTATAGTATATGCTTAGTCCTAAGCTAGGGTTTAGCCTGATAAGGGTTGGGATTCCCACAATCACGTGAGAGTGAAAGTGGTCGTTGCATGGTTTGCAACAGTTATAATCATTTTTCACTTTTCTCATTATGTGACTGTGGGACACCTTTGACATTTCACACTTTCACCTTTTCACAATGTCACACCTTCACTTTTCATGCCTTCACATTTTCACTCTTTCACATATCACAGCCTAGACCATGACATCATTACCTGGCAGCTTCATCATGGGACTGCTATGGTACTCACTCCTTTATTGCCATTGGTCGGCTGACTGTAGCATAGTTAGGGCCGGAGCCATTTACATGGTCCATGCACACAACTGTAGCATATATAAAGGAGGCTGGCCCAAGCTGGGATTCCCCAGTCTTGTGCACTTGAGCCTTGCACTTTATACAAGTCCTTGACCCTTCTCTCTTATCCTCTTGCCTAGTTCCACTGGGGTCTAGTTAAAACCCAGTCTCTTGAGCTTAGAAAGTGATCACTAGGACGAGTTATCAGTTTTCAGCAATGGTTCAGTGTCAGCCATTTCAGACTCCTTCTAATCCTTTTACATCAAGATGGACACATTCAATGCTGCCATGGGTAATGTTCTTTCTTTTCAACTCACTAATGGATCCTGGCATCCAGCAGCATATATGTCAAAAGCTTTTCTTCCCACCAAACTGAACTATTCTATCTATAACAAAGAGTTACTCATGGTGGTTCAGGCTCTCAAAGCCTGGCATTATTATCTGATTGGTTGCACATCCTTTGAAATTTGAACCAATCACAAAAATCTAGAATATTGGAGAAAACTCCAAGATTTGTTGCCTTACTAAGCTTGCTTGCAGGCCTTCCTTTCTGAATTTAATTATTCCTTTGTTCACAAACCAGGCACCTCAAATGGCTGAGTAAATGCACTGTCTTATTGCCCTAATCACAGTGTTCCTTCTATCCTTAACAAGAATGTGGTTCTTCTTCCTGATAATCTCCTTATTCATTTAATTAATCATTCTTCTTCCTTTTTTGATCAACTTGATTCTGCTTCCCATTCCCATTCTCTTTTCCCCTCCTGGTGTTATGATGAAGATCATTAGATATTTAAAAATTCATAAAATCAAGTATTTGTTCCTTTATTCTTATGTTCTCAATTACTCCATTTAATCCATTCTTTATCACTTGAGGGACATGCTTGTCAGCTGCATACCTTCTAACTTCTTATCTGACACTATTATTGGCCCTCATTAAAAGATAATATTGTATCTTTTATCCATTATTATCCTACCTGTGCTATGGCCATAGGACAAGAACTTCCCACTCCTATCTTGCCCTTACCTGCAGCATTGTCTCCTTGGCAGAATCTCTCAGTTGATCTGATTACAGGATTACAGCAGTACAAAACAAAGATGCTATTCTGGTAGTTATGGACAGGTTTTCAAAAGAAGTGGTTTTTATTTCTTGTTTCTTCTCTCTTTCTTCTTTAGGATTAGCAGAACTTTTCCATGATCATGTATGATCATGCCATTGCCTTTCCCATTCTCTGGTTTCAGACAGGGGGCCACAATTTGTT
>JBBPJW010000529.1:0-27169 GCA_038088935.1 Pulveroboletus aff. viridisquamosus
GGTTTACATAGATAGCATACTTTAGGGTAGACTCCCTGTACATGGTCTGTGCACGGCCATTGACAATATATAAGGCAGGGGGTGCAAGCTGAGGTCTCCTCAGTCTTGCTCTCTTGACCTCTTGGCTAGTTATACAGACTGAACTCTCAGATCTACTGGCCTACTGGTTTATACAAGAGTAGTGGTCTCATCCTCTCACTATTGCCTAGTTCGAGGCCACTAGCCCAAAAGCCTCAGCAGCCATTGAAGATAGACTAGGAGTGTCCACCAAGGACTTGGAGTATTAGCAAGTAACGGGAAGATCCTGTTTCACACACAGATCATACTTAGCATTCATTATCCTTATGACTCATTCAACTGAGTCTGAACCTTACTTATCTGTACCATAAAGTAGCATACATTGTTACGACTCTGGAAACCAGAGGCTACACCTAGATGATGGAGAGGAGTGACACTGGAAGATAAACCCTAGTGGTGGCTCAGACGTGGAGCAACTGAGGAATCTCTGGAGTATGATGACGAAGAGGACGCGGATGAGACATGAGCGCGAGACGACCTAAGTTCCTAATCCCTTGAAGGGCCTGGTTTCCTAAGAAGAGCTTCTGTAAAGCCTAAACTGCTGTAGTACGAAGTGATAAAGTCTGAGGAGACTTTACCACCTGTAGCCAGCCTTTATATACTATCGTAAGTGGTGCACGGACCATGTACATCCGTGTCTACCCTAGAGTAGTACAGTAAGCTAGCTAATGGCATAACAGGAGCAGTCTCATGTAAGCCATAAGGAGAATGCATGGATCGGATATTAATGAAGTGGGGGAATGGAAGGTAAGAGGTGAGGTGACAATGAGGACGGGGATCTCTAGCCACAGATGAGATCCAATCGTAGATCTGTCAGATCCATGGAGATCAGATCCAATCTGAGATCAGGGGAGATCTAGGATGAGCCTCATGTCACTAACCTTATGAGAACTCGTATAGTATATGCCTTGGTCCTAAGCTAGGGTTTAGCCTGAATAGGAAAGGGATTCCCACGATCACGTGAAGTTGAAAGTGGTCATTGCATGGTTTGCAACATACATTGCCTTCTTTCTCCTTATGCTACTTCTTATCTCCATAACACCTTGTCTACTCTTGATATACCTATACCAGGTACAATTCATCTCTCTTAGTTTACACACCTGTGCACAAGAGGGAACATCCTTGAACTCCATTAACATTCACCACTGATTGTACTCCACAAGCCAGCATTCTTGCTATAGCTCAACCCTTTGTCTAAGCATTTCCTGTTCTTTGCTTGCAGTTTCCTCTTTTAAGGTCTATACTTGACCCTACCTGGGCCTATTGTGACAGTGGTGGTGCAAACATGGGAGAGCACCATAGTCCCTTAGTAAAGGTTAGGAACAAGACAAGAATGCTGGGCTTGTCAGAGATTCTTGTGTAATGCTTACCATTGAAGAGATACAAGCAGGACTTCCTTGGTAAGGATGGGCAAGGGTTCAGATGATGCTTGAAGTGAGCAAGGTTGAATAAGGCAGAAGGAGCATAAGAAACATGAAAGAGAGGGTACACTACTTATACTAAAGTGGATAAGATTTGGACTTAGTTAAATAAGTCTGATAGTAAGACTAATAATCCATGTGGAAATGGATGAAATACAGAGAATGATATGTACTCAGCAGAACACTGATAGTCTTGTCATGTGATTGTGAGACTCACTTGCCTAAACAAGTTTAACCCTAGGCATAGGTTTGATCTTTATTTAGAGTATTTGTTATAATTACTTTTTCATTTTCTCATCACGTGACTGTGGAACCTCTTTCACTCTTCACACTTTCACACTTTCACACCTTCACTTCTTCACACTTTCACTCAATCACAATCCAGACCATGACATCATTACCTGGCAGTATTCATGAGGAACTGCTAAGGTACTCACTCCCTTTCTGCCATTGGCTGGATTACTGTAGCATACTTAGGACCAGGCCTGCATTCATGGTCCATGTGCATATGTGTAGCATATATAAAGGGCTGGCACAAGCTGGGATTCCCCAGTCTTGCGCACTTGAGCCTTAGGCTTTATACAAGTCCTTGACTCTTCTATCTCTTCCCTTTTGCCTAGTTCTCAGAGGTCCTAGCACAAAACCTCTGCTATTAGTTCCAAGGTGTCCACTGGGACCAGTAACCATCAGATTCAAGGAAAGGATAGTAGCGACCATTTCAGTATTTTCTAATGCATAATGATAGTCATATGATATAGCAGATCTTAGATGAGATTTAAATTAATGCTAATGATATCTGATCTAATGGATTAAGATTAGAATCAATCTGTGGCAGAGATCCAGATAGAATCTCCTTAGCCTTATAGTGGCCATGCCTTATTCATATCTACTGTTCCTACATTTTCCCTTTTATTCTCCCATATTTTTATGGTGTGGTTTTTTTCTCTTTCATTTCTGATCTGCAAGGCCACTACCTCATCCCTACTCTATGCCCCATGCTTCTTTATTTATCAGCATGCATACTTGCTGCTATTGGTGCTCCTAGATAGTAGTTACTAATTCTGTACTGAGGCTATATACCTCTGCTGCAAAATATATACAAATAGAGGGAGACTTGGGGTTTCTCTAGTCTTAACCACTTGTTATAACTCCCCTTTTTCTTTCCTTTTCTCTTCAGTGCATTAAGATTAGTGTGCTCTCAACTAGAGAGATCCCTTATTCTCTTGTTATAATTCACAAGTCTAGTTAGGGGCCACTAGTCTAAAAGCCCTCTTGTTGTTGGTTTAGCTGTCACACACCAGTCTATGTCATGTATAGGAGCACCAGATTAGGAGCATAACAGAGGAAGTGGTCTATGAGTAATATCTGCTGACCAGAAGAACATTCTAAAACAAAAAAAGTCTAAAAGTTCCAGAACATAATGCCAGTATAGTGGTATTCATGGGCTCTTTTAGCAGCTTCATCAAGGCCTTTGATGTCTTGTTCAAGAAACAAGACACTGTCATATTTACAGTCCACTAGCTTGCCAATATCCAGATATATCAGAACAAAAAGGGTAAGTGGATCCCCTTGCTTACTAAATATACTGTAGAGTTTCAAAATTATGCAGTTCTTGCCAATGTCAAGGACAACAATGTCCTTATTGCCTACTATAAAGCTGGAATTCCCCTTTGGCTTTCATGTTGAATTCAAAATCTCAACAAAATCCCCACTATTATAAAAGAATGGTACAAGAAGGCTGTCCACTTTCAAGGAACCTTGGAATATGCCAAGCTCACTGAGCTTCAATGTAAGAACCCCAAGACCCATGCCTGAACCTCTGCCCCCTTAGTAACCCCTCAGGCTGAAAAAGACCTGAATACCATGGATGTTAACTCCATTCAATTTACCAAGTTATTCTTCCAGGAATAACAATGATGCTTCAAGTTCAGTCTCTGTTTCAGATGTAGAAAATCTGGACATAATGTATTCTTGTGCCTCAACAATCACCCCTTCCCATCTGCCTCCAATCTAACTACCTCTGCTAAGAAAAGGTCACTGTTAAAGAAAAAACAATGAAGATTGAAAAGGTTAGTGATAAAGAATTAGAGGTGGAATGAGTTGGATTGGATTTTTGAAATGAAGTACCTCCCCTATGCAAGGTGCTTCTTTCCTCTTGTGTATGCCTGTACTTGTATCTTCCTCTAGAAAGTCTATGAGAATCCCAGTACAAGTTTCTTTCTCTACATGTCCAAGACTTATTGTAAACGCCATTATCTTTGTTGACAGTAGAGCACAAATCAACTATATTGACTGGGAGTTTGTCTTCTACCATAAATTCCCTACTACCTGACTCTTTACTTTCCTCAACATCCAAAACATTGACTTCTTTCTAAAGAAGAAGGATCAAATCACCAACATGTGCACTATACTTCTTTGGCTCAAAGAAATAACCCACTTATTCTCCTGCCATGTCATAGCATGTGGTAGAAAGACCCTAATCCTTGGACTTCTGTGGCTCTAGGCCACAAACCCCAGTGTCAATTGGATGGACAACTTGCTTACCATCCCCATCTTTTTGAATCACTTGAAAAAACTCTACTGCTCTAAAACCACCCAATTCTCCCTTCAATAACATTGAATTAGGGAGATAACTCTATCCAATGACAAATACCTAGTTTACTACCTTGAAAGTGAATCCCCTAGCCAACTTGTTGACAACAACCTCTATGAATGACACTCCTTCTAACTTATTAACTTCTGCTCTGCATTTCTTCTCTTAGTAATGGTAGCAAAACTTACTATCTTTATAAAACTCACCATCAAAGCTGAAAAGGCTAAACCCAAGACCACTTTTTTCCCAGAATACCAGAAAATTGCTGTGGTGTTCTCAAATACCCCTAATACTCTTAACAAACTCCCTTCAATTCAACTCTATAATTACAAGATCAACCTCAAGGAGACTTTTATATCCAAGATTGGAAAAGTCTACCCCATATCTGCCCTGGAATGCCAGGCCATCAAAGACTTCATTGAAAAAAACCTTCATGCTGGCAAAATTCATCCCTTCAATTACCCCCAGGCCTTTTTCTTCTTTTTCATTAAAAAAAAGAATGGCAAACTCCATCCATGCCAAGACTATATATATCTCAATGAATACACTGTTCATAATGTCTATTCTCTTCCTCTTATTTCCAACCTTATTGTTTAACTCTAAGAAGCTTTCTCTTCCTGTCTACCACATATTACCTTCAATCTGATGGGGAAACAAAATGAGTTAACCAGAAACTTGAAGCCTACCTTCATATTTTCTGTGGAGTAAACCCCTTCAAATAAGCAGAACAAATCTCCCATGCAGAGTTTGTCCATAGCCATTATCCCCACTTAGTCATCAATTAATCTCCATTCTATCTCATGATGAGATATAAACCCTATGCCCTTTCCTCAGTGATTCCCAAAACCCTTATGCCCACAGTTGCTAATAGATTAAAGATCTAACAGCAACTAGAGATAAAGCTCTCATGGCTCATGACCTTGCCTGCCAAACCATGGCCTCCTGTGTTATAATTATTTTTCACTTTTCATATCATGTGACCCTGGGAACCCTCATATTTTCGCATTTTCGCATTTTCACCTTTTCACATCTTTATCTCTTCACCTTGTCACCTTTTTACCTCTTCATATTTCACATGGCATGTTCCAGAACATTCTAGACCATGACATCATAGCCTGGCAGTTACCATGAGGTACTGCTAGGGTACTTGCTCCTTTAATGCCATTGGTCTAATTACTATAGCATAGTTTAGGGCAGATCCTAGTTACATGATCTGTGCACTCTCCTGTAGCATATATAAAGGGCTGGTGCAAGCTGGGATTCTCCCAGTCTTATGCACTTGAGCTCTAGGGCTTTATATAAGGCACTTGACTTCTCTCCCTCATTTCTTTTGCCTAGTTTACTGTGGGCCTAGCACAAAACTACAGCTTTAGAATTGTGCTCACTAGTTTAGCATCAAGACATGAGAACAGGATGGCCAGCAGCCATTTTATCCTGCATTCACTTCAAGTTCACTTCTTTTACCAAAGGGTCTAGAGTTTGGCTTGACACCAGAAATCTCAAGCAATTTATCATATACTCCAAATTTATACCAAAATGCAAAGGTCCCTTTACTATCATAAAGGTATTATTCCCCATCACCTACTGCCTCTGTCTCTCCACCTCCTGGAAGATTTACCCAGTCTTTCATACTTTTCTATTATTGCTCTATTACAAAAACAATGTCAGTGAAAGCAACTTCCCAGCTCTACCTCTAAACCTTGTAGAAGGTCAAGAAGAATATGAAGTAAAGTGAATATTAAAACATTGCAGCTCATCTTTTTCCCATTTCTTCCTGATCTAATAAAAGGGTTACTCAGTTAAAGAAAACTTGTGGAAACCTGAGTTCAATTTCTGCAATGCCTTCAAGCTAGTTGAGGCATATAAACATCTCCACTCCCTTTCTCCTTTATTCTTAGCCCCTCCATGCCCTTACAAGCCACCCCAGCACCCCAAAAAACCCAAGCAATAACAATGTTCTACAACATCACCTATCACTCCTGATTTACCCCAGATTTCATCATAGACTCTATCTTTACTGTTCCCATTCCTGCCTCTGCCCCCACTGCCCTGCCTATCTTAGTTCACCAACCTTTCCCTATCTGTACCCATCTTATCTCTAATAATACCATAGAAATCTCTACTAAGCTCTTTTCTGTTTTCTTCCCCTAAGTCTTCCTTATAGAACCTATCTCTCTGATGACCTTATAATCTTTTCCCTTTATAACCCCTTTAATCCAGAACCCACATCTCTTGCCAACACTCAGTCCAGCCCCATCTTTATTTCCCCTCCTGGCCTCTGCTTTACATTTTCTCCCCATATTATTCCTGCCTTGGCTCTTTACCTTACCAATTCACACTTAGTCACTATAATTAACCTTTCAATCACTGCCCATGCCCTCTGCCCAGGAGATTATTCCCCAGACTACTTAATCCTTACACATTCCTTTATCTTCAATTTCCAGCTATTTTTCTCTATTGGATCTCATTTCATATAAATTCTCCCTTATAGGTACTCTATATCCTCTATTACCAGGTTAAATGTATCTATTTCACATTCTTCCTCCTTTATCAAACTGTGGAAGTTAACACCAATGCTGTTTACATTGGTCTTAATGCAATCCACTGCCAAATGTCTTTTGTCCTTGATAATCTAGCCTATCAGCTAGAATTCAGTAAGTTCCTCTTCAACATAGACCAGTTTAAACACAAGTCATCCATTTTATGCACCCATGTCCCTTCCACTGTTCCTTTCACCACCTTCACCACCTTTTCCTCTCTATTACCAGAGGAGACTAATACCATTACACATATCAAACACTAGTGGACCAGCCACCATGGTCAAGCCTTTCTTTTCTCTTTCTATCCACATTACTGTAATGGCTGCTTTCAATGCCATGCCCTTGGACACCACCACATGGATTGTTCCATATACCAGTGTCCCATCTGTCTGCAATGGCAGCCCAGCCATAATCAAGCTCACTGCTCTCTTTGCCACCCTTTGCCTTATTACTCCTTCTTCTTCTTTAGCTTCTATGACTTCTTCTATGGCTCCTTTCACAGCTCCTCTCAGGGCTCCTTTTATTCTCACTGCTTACACAGCTCCTACTGCTGTGCTTCCCCATCTCTTCCACTTCCTTCACCCTTTTTTATATTAATAATAGTAATAATATTATTGATTTCATTGACTAGGCCAATATTACTGGGTCACCAGCCCCCTCCTTCTAGTCTTCTGGGTTGTTCAACTGGGTTATTGAATGTACTGGGTGGATAATGTTATAATTGGTCCCTTTATTTTTCTTCTTTGTTTTAGCTTCAGACTTTATGCATTCTTGATGCTTCCTTGTTATGTTTTGGAATTTTCAGGCTTCCTTTGTTCCAGAACATTCTCTTGGTCAGCAGATATTACTTACAGTTTGCTTCCTCTATATTCCATCCATTTTCACACAGATCACTTAGTTATATCACCTAACTCATTCAACTGAGTCCAAATGTTATCCACTTAGTATAAGTAGCATATTCTCTCTCTTATGTTCCTTATGCTACTTCTGCCTTATTCTACATTGCTTTCTTCAAGCATTATCTGAGCCCTTACCCCATCCTTACCAAGGATATTATAATTTATTTTCTCTTTTTCTTTATTTTTACCCACTTTGTATTTCTACTTTGACTCTTCATATGTTCTAGACCATGATATCAGAGCCTTGCAGTAATCATGAGGTACTACTAAGGTACTTACTTGCTTTATACCACTGAATAGCTTACTGTAGCATAGTTTAGGGCAGTTCTTAGAGACATGGTCTGTGTGCACTCCTATAGCATATATAAAGGGCTGGCTCAAGCTGGGTTTCCCAGTCTTGTGCACTTGAGCTCTAGCTTTATACAAGCCCTTGACTCTCATTTCTTCTTGCCTAGTTCTCTTTGGCTCTAAGATTAAAGCCATTGCTTAGTTGTTTCCATGTTTACCAGCAGTAGAATCAAGTCACAAAAATAGAATGGTTGCCACTGTTTCAAAGAAAGTCTTACTTGCATCCTTTAATGGCAAGCACCACTCAAGAGTCCTCAACAAGTTCCAGTGTCCTTGTCATATCCCCAACTTATGCTATGGGACTATAGTGCCATCCTGCATTTTCACCACCATTTGTACCTAAGGCTAACTATTATTGAGCCTTTTTCTTAGCCCTTACCTTAGCCATAAGATCTATGTTAGTCCCTACCCAGGCCTAGCATAACAATAAGTTGCAACAAACTCTCTGATACTATGGATTAAATTCTGATAATATTATCTTTCAATAAAACAATAACTCCAAGCACACTAGCAGAAGAGCCAAGAAGTGATTTGCTGACCATGGGTTTGAGATCATAATATGGCTAGCTCAGTCTCCAGACCTTAATTCCATAGATTATCTATTGTTTTTCCTCAAAAAAAGGGTAACTGAGTATTTAGAGCCACCTTCTGATATGATAGAGTTTTTGAAAGAGAGTTTAGGCAGAATGGAACAAGATTGGAGTAAAGTAATGTCAGTCTTGAGAGTATGCCTGAGAAAATTCAGAAGATCATGAAAGCCAAGAAAGAATATACTTTATAGTAGCTTTTGATATTCTTAATATCAGCAACAAAACTGTTTCAATGAGTAGTCTGGACAAATATGTAAATATTGACTAATACAGATAAAATTACATGATATATATATATATATATTGTTAGACAGCCCTTAATCAGGGCTTTCCTATAATATCTAGGTTTAAAGATCTAGTATCAAAGCTACAGATATTATTAGTTCAACAATCAAAATATTCCAAATATTGAAACAATTTTGTTGCTTAGTGTACCTCAAAAGGAGACTTGCAGAGCATAAATATCCCCTTAATAGAATTTATAAGTTGTAAAAGAGGATTAAAGTGGAGTAAAAGAAAATATCAGCTGAAAAGTATCAAAATTTGATTGAAAGTATGCCTAGAATGGTTTAGGCAGTAATTAAGGCAAAAGAAGGCTATACCTGAAGTGGCAACTCCTAGCTGCCCTGCCTTGTAACTTGATACTCCCTTGGTGAATGCTCCTAATCTGTCCTGGGAAACTGGTGAGGCTTTTGGCTAGTGGCCCCTAACTAGGTGAGTAAAGAGAATAGATGAATCCTAGGCTCTTGTATAAACCAATAGCCAGCAGCACTGGAGAATCAGCCTGTATAACCAGCCTAGAGGTCAAGAGAGCATGACTGGGTTTCCCCAGCTTGCACCCCCTGCCTTATATATTGCCAGGATCTGCACACAGACCAAGTACAGAAGGCCTACTCTAAGCTATGCTATCTATGGACACCAATAGCACTACTGGCTCTATTAAATAGGTAAGGGGAATGCATGGGGTGGATATGAGGAGTGAGGCAGTGGCCTCATGAATCAAGGAACTGGAATGAAAGAGAAACCACATCATAATAATGTGGGAGAATGGAAGACACACAGATCTCAGTCTATGAAAGGGGCATGGCCATCATAAGGCTAAGAAGATTCCATCTGGATCTCTGCCACAGATCAGATATCATCAGAGACTAGATCTAGATCTCATCTGAGATCTGCCACATCATGTGACTAATACCTTGTGCAGGGAAATAATCTGATTATTAGACTTAGCCTTAGCCTAGGGTTATTTTTATAAGGCAACTCATTCACACAATCATGTGCTTCTGGTCACATGACTATGCAACCATTTACATCATGTGCTCTTTAGTTCCCATGGTCACATGCTGTAAACCATTATGTTTGCTAGTCACATAACAATATCAAGCACTAATATATTTCAAATACCTTCTCTATTTTAAAAGCTGCAAAACTATTGCAATGATATTATTGATTTGAAATAACTGTATCTTTACAACCATTAGATCAAATCACATAATCCAGAGATTAATTTTTAGCTAAGAGTATGTACTTCCTTTTATATTACCTAAGCTAAGTGATATTCCCATGGATGGTTGTGATACACTTCATATACTATATTAAAATTAAATATTGCAATAGTTTTGAAGGTTACTATATATGCCATTAATTTCTATTTAATCCTCTATTGCCCTATTTTTTCATATTTAGCATTTCTTTTATTTACTAGCTACCTCATATACTCCTTATGGCCTGCTTCATGCACACTAGGTAGTAATATATAAAGGGAGACAAGGACATAAACTAGTATCCCAGTCTAGAGTACTTGTACCTTGTACCTTGTTCTTGCTACTTATGCCTCCTTTAGGCTGCCATAATATTAAAGGGAACTGGAATACAAAGCTTTTAAGACATCATATGTCTTATTTATTTTCATTTCTGTTCTCATAGTTTTAGAGAAATCAGTGTTAAAAGGATGTCATGCAGAGATTAAGTGGAAATTGTTATAATCATTTTTTACTTTTCACATCACGTGACTGTGGGACACCTTACCTCTTCACCCTTTCACCCTTTCACATTTTCACAATGTCACATCTTCACATTTCACTCCTTCACACTTTCACTCATTCACACATCACAACCTAGACTATGACATCATTGCCTGGCAGTTTCCTCATGGAACTGCTATGGTACTCACTCCTTTATTGCTATTGGTCGGCTGACTGTAGCATAGTTAGGGCCGGAGCCATTTACATGGTCCGTGCACACATCTGTAGCATATATAAAGGAGGCTGGCCCAAGCTGGGATTCCCCAGTCTTGTGCACTTGAGCCTTGCGCTTTATATAAGTCCTTGACCTTCTCTACATTCCTCTTGCCTAGTTCCACTGGGGTCTAGTTAAAACCCAGTCTCTTGAGTCAGTATGCAATCGCTAGGACGAGTCATTAGTTTCAGCAATGGTTCAGTGTAGCTGTCTCAGAAATATGAGAATCTTCATAGATCTCAAGCTATAGAGGACATAAGTCAGAGAATGGTACAAAGTATATGCCTTAAGTGTTATGAACTTCCTCTACTTATACCACTTTAGCCTCTATTTCTTTTATCTTATAGTACTGGATCATTTTTCCTTATGTTCTTATTCCTTATATGTAGTGACTTCAAAAACTGGCCCAATGCTGAATTCCAATCTGGTGCATAAAGCACACTATATTATGATGCTTTTTGTACTTTTCTGATCATGTGACCTTATCTTATCTTTATCATGTGGTTATCTAATCTTTTATCTTATCAGGGTATGTAATGAGTTACCTGACTTAGGGCTTAGGGTTAGCCTCATGCCTTTAGATTCTACAGGGTTAGTTTAATCTCTATTTCTTTTCTTCTTTTCCATTTCTTGGAAGCTAAACCCTTGATGGTTTCCAAGAAGGCTTCTCTTCTTTTTGATCCCCATGCTACATATATGGAAACTCTCCCATCAGGGACATGGTCCATGTGCAATACTGTAGCCTATATAAACTGTAGCACTATTATCTCAAAGCCCCAGCTTTGAGCACTTGTATTATACAGTGTTAACTAATTGCCTCCCTTGCTTGTTTTTTCTCTTTGTGGGCTTGTGGCACATTGAACTCAGTGTGTATAACACTTGCTCAAAGTTACTTCTTACATTTCCTTATCACATTCTACTATCAAGGCTCAAGACTGGGCATATCACTGAAGAAGTTGAGTTTATAGAAGAAGTTAACTATATGTCAAGCAGAGAGAAAGAATTTTGATGAAATACAGACATTTTGGGGCAAGACTCACTGATTAGAAAGCCAAGGAGGCTTATTTGGACAAGTTAACACAAGAGAAAATTTCAACTATTACCAGAAAAACTACCTGCTGTTATGGGTGACTACCCATATCCTTCTTCTCAAGCACCTTGGTGAGTGCCTTCCTTGCTACTGCTAGGGCTTTTATGCTAGTGGCCCTGAACTAGGCTAAGAGAGAGTCGGAGCCAACCCTAGAGAGCTCAGGGGGATCCCACAAGGGGACAGCTAGGAGATCATAGAGATCCCTTGTATAATCTCCTAAGAGACAAGAGAGTAAGACTGAGGAAACCTCAGCTTACCACTCCCTGCCTTATATATTGCAGAGATCCATGCATGGACCATGAACAGGGAGCCTACCCTAATCTATGCTATCTATGTGCACCAATAGCATAAGGAGCTCCTATCCTTAGTAATAGATAATGAGGAAGGGGCATGGATCGTAATGGAAGGGATGAGGCAGTGGCCTCACAGATAAGGGATGGTGGAAGAGATGCTGCCACACCATAAGGATGTGGGTGGAATGGAAGTGCACCAGTTATGATCTTATGAAGAAGGCATGGCCGCCTTGAGGCCAAGGAGATCTCATCTAGATCTCTGCCATAGATCAGATCCTAATCTCCAAAGAGATATCATCAGGGACTGATTTAAGATCCCATCGGGAATCCAGTCATATCACATGACCTATATCTTAGTACAAGAGAATACTTGTAAAGACTACTAACCCTAGCCTGGGACTTGCCTTGTAAGGTAACTTGTTCGCACAGTCATGTGCAACTGATCATGTGACCAGTGCATCTCATGCTCTACAGTTCCCACAGTCACATGAGACTGTCGTGTTAGGCTTGAGCCATAACACCTGCTATTGATATTGCTATTAGGAGAATAAGGTAGAGAGAAAAACCCTCCAGAGAAAATTTGAAGTTGCCAGGCACTGTAACATGCTGATAGCCCATTTGTTAAAAAAGAGAATTGACATTATTGAAGAAGACAGAAAGAATAAAATCAGCAGAACCAGGAAGTTTACCTCCATTTGCCTTTGCTCACTTAAATCCCCAACCTTCTTAAAAAAGTCCATTCCTCACTCTAGCTATGGCTGGTGAAGGTGAAGATATAACCACATTAATGGATCAGATATTAGAGTTGTTGTTCTGCTCAAAAAATAACATTACAAGAAAGATAGCTAACTCTGGAGCTTGGAATGGCAACAGAAAGAAGTGAAAGAGATGATGAATCTTTCTTTGGGTATAAATAAGAGAGCAAGATTGAAAGAATGACTGCTTGAGGATGATAGCAGTTCTATCAAGGATGAAAGGATTGGCAGACAGCTTTGCCACATTAACCCTTATAGAATATGATAACCATAAGGATAACTTTGTTTGACAGGACAGTCATAATGTGGGGCAAACTTATGATAACACAGTTTGGCCTTTATGGCTGGAACTGCAGAACAAAATCAAGGGTTATTTTAGGATTGAGGAGTTGGCTCACCAGAGCCTAAAGGAGTTGCAGGCCTTGTAATAGCAGGGTAAAAGAATTGATGAGTTTCTTAATAGGTTTGACCTGTTAAAAAAAAAAGCTAAAATAGATAACAATCACACTGTCAAACTGCTTAAACAAGCAGTTAATTATAAAGTCTATTCACAGATAGCACTCCAAGGTGGTGACAATAAACAATACTTGAACATGTTTGCTTACTTCAGACAGGTAGGCCCTACCTTTGAAAAAATGATGGTAGAATGGCTGGCCATAAGACCTTCTGGCACTCTTTCTCACTTCCAATCTTGACCCCCATATCAAAATCAGTATTTATCCCCTCCCTCTCCATGTTTTATAGCAGTTGGCACCCAACCAGGCCTAGGTACACCAATAGAGATCAACTGGCAGGATATATAGCTGACTCATCCTCCTTTAATCTGCTACAACTGTGACAAGATGGGTCATATCTCTTATAATTGCAGGGCCCCTTGAAACCCTGCTAGAACTATAATCTCCCTGTAATTCCCTTCTAGATAGCCTCAGCCTACTCAACAGAGACAACAACAAGTTCAACCAATCCAGTTTGGAGATTTCTCACCACCAGATGAAAATTGTTGGTGCATGATGAAATTAGAGGCAATAGATCCAGTTTATAATATGGCAGATGCAGCTTAGTTCCAGGAGATCCCAGCAGCATCATGGGGCCTGATGAAAGAAGCATGAGCTTACTTTATGGATGTATTTGAGTCAGAGGCCTGTCAGTAGGCAGAAAAAGGCAAGGGAGATGCAGACAACTAGGTACCATGTCTTCACAATGTTCTTTCTTTTCTAAATTTGTATCAAATTGCCTTTGAGCATCAATCAATTGTTTTTATGCTGGAAAAGCATCTCACTTGAGCATGGCCCTAGCAGAAGGGTGCTTAATTCCTTCCTCAAAAATATTAACAAAATTATTTACATGCAGATTTTGAATGGAAATAAAAAAGCCTAGATCAAATTTTTAACTAAACAAAGCAAAATGAATTGAAAATAGGAACCAAGATACTTAAATAAACCTGCAGACAAGAAGGACTAAGATTAACTAATTGTGGTTTTACTAAAGCAATCATTAATTCTAAAGTATCACTTATATTCATAGATTAGAGATACATCTGGAGACATGGCCTTTTTGAAAGACCAATGGGGAAATCTCTAACCATGTATAATGCTAATGGGACTCAAGAAAAAATAGGGAAAATTATAATGTACATTGTGATCTACCTTTCCATCAATAATAAGAAAAAAAAGGTGGTACCAGGATAAGATTATTGCTATGGTGTCTAATTTGGAATCAATTAATCTGCTAATCAGCTATGATTGGTTCAAGCAACATAATTCTGATATTGATTGGATAAATAAAACAATTTTTTTTCAGTTTGTTATGAAAACTGCAACCAAGTTAATATAAACATGGCAGAAGATAAAGAACTCAAAAAGGAACTTCCAAAAGAAGTTTGGCCCTTCTTATTAGTTTTCCCAGAAACAATCTGAGCATATGCCAGTACAAAAACCATGGGATCATGCAGTGGATCTCAAACCTGATTTTATTTCAAAAAAGAGTATATTCAACCTTTCAAATCTCCTCAAACATTACCAGTGTTTTTTATCAGCAAGAAGAATGATGGTAAGCAAATGGTCATCAACTATAGCTATCTCAATGATGCCACAATAAAAAATAACTACCCAATTCTACTTATTTCTATGCTAATTAATCATTTAAAAAAAGCCAATCTCTTTATAACTCTAGACTTACATTGTGATCACAATAGTATCCACATTAAGGAAGGCAACAAATGGAAAGGGGCATTCACCACCTCTATAGATGCATATGAATCCCTTATTATATACTTTGGCATGTGCAATTCACCAGGTACCTTTTAATATGGGTGACTACCCATCCTGCCTTGATACTCAAGTCAACCTTGGTGGATGCTCCTATTCTATTCTTGATAACTGCTGAGGCTTTTGGTCTAGTGGCCCCTAACTAGGCAATAGAGAAAGTAGTGAGTTCCTGGGCCCTTGTATAAACCAGAAAGCCAGACAGCAAATAAGAGCAGAGGTGGGATCCTTCTTGAATCAAGACCTTAGATCAATGCTGTAGATCTAGCCTAGAGATCAAGAAAGCAAGACTGGATTTCCCCAGCTTGTACCCCTTGCCTTATATATTGTCAAGGCCTGCACACAGACCATGTACAGGAGGTCTACCCTAAAATGTGCTATCTGTGGTCACCAATAGCTAAGGTAGCTTCTATCTTTAAATAGATATATGAAGGAGAACATGGGGCAGCAATGAGGAGTGAGGCAGTGGCCTCATGGATCAAGGGAAGGGAAATGGAAGAGAAGCCACACCATGAGGATGTGGGTGGAATGGAAGGGCACTGGTATAAATCAATGAGATGGGCATGGCCACCATAAGGCTGAGGAGATCCCATCTGGATCTCTGCCACAGATCAGATCCTAATCTTCAAGGAGATATCATTGAACTCTGGATCTTGATCTCATCTAAGATCTGCCACATCAGTGATCTGATGTCTGTGTATGGGAACTCTAAATAAGACTTAGACCTAGCCTAGGGTTATTCTTGTTTGGCAAGTTATTCACATGATCACATGCTCCTGGTCACATGACTATGCAACCATTCACATCACATGCTCAACAGTTCTCACAGTCACATGCTGTGGACCATCATGTTCAGTATGACCATAACAGATGCCTTGTCTCACCATCCTGATTATGGTATCTCCACTGACCTCAATAAATATATTATCCTTCATTCTTCCTTTCTTTTTATTCATTCCATTGACATTTCTTTTTTATTTTTCACAGATATTGCTGCTACTTCTTACAGACTTGTTCTTTCCCCTTCCTGATGTTATAATGAAGAACAGAAGGTATTTAAAAACAAAAATAATCAAACATTTGTTTCTCTATCTTTATGTTCCACTCTTTTATATCTAACCCATTCTTTACCTTTGGGAGGCTACTCCAGCCAGTTATGTACTTTTTAACTTTTAACTAATTATTACTACTAGTCCCTCCTTAAGGACAATATTACTTATTTTATTTGTCACTGCCCTACTTGTGCAATATCAGTAGGTCAAGAACAAGCCACCCCAATTCTTTCTCTTCCAGCAGTATCAGCTCCTTGGAAAGACATCTCCATTGTTGGTAACAGATTTACTGAAGTTTGATAAGAAAAATATAATTTTGGTAGTTATGGACAGATTTTCAAAAGAAGTGATGTATTATGCTAGACCCAGGCAGAGTCAGGAATAGACCTTTGAAAGACAGAACTGCAAGGGGATGAGCTCAATGAAAGGTCAGCTCATGGACAAGGAGTGATGTGACACAAGGACAACACCAGCAAGAGGATGCTTAGATGAGATGTCAAGCTACAATAGAAATGCTGGCCTGTGGAGTACAATCAACAGCTGGTGTTGATGGAGTTCAAGGGTTCCCTCTTGTGCACCAATGTGTGGACTAAAAAGAGATATATTACCAAGAGGGAGTAGTCTCAAGATGATCAAGGTATTGAGTAATTAATGTAGGAGGTGAAGGTAGAAGTAGCATAAGGAGAAGGGAGATGAAGTATGCTACTTTATAGTACAGAGAAACAAGGTTCAGACTCAGTTGGATGAGTTATATGGATGACAAATGCTAAGTAATTGATCCATGTGGAAATAAATGAAACATAGGAGAAGTAGCCTATGTAATAGCTTCTTGCTGTTATGACTCTGGAAACCAGAGGCTACACTAGACGAAGTGACAGAAGAGGAACACTGGAGGAATCCTAAGATGGAGGCTCAGATGAGGAGCAACTGAGGAGTGTAAAATGATGAGGAGGACTCAGATAAGACTCGAACTCGAACAACTAAGGGCCTATGCCTGAAGGGCCTGGTTTCCTGAGAAGAGCTAAATAGCCTAAGAATGCAAGTGATAAAGTCTGAGGACTTTAGCACTAGCACCAGCTCCCTTATATATCACCTAGGGAGGTGCACAGACCATGTAGCTATATCCTGCCCTAAGTATTGGTACAGTAAGCTAACCAATGGCAATAAAGAAGAACTCGTGTAGGCCGTAAGGAATAAGCATGGAGCAGAGATAAGAAGTGAGGCTGTGGCCTTGCGACTAAGGTGTGGGGAATGGAAGAGAAGCGGCATGGTTAACGTGAGGATGGAGATCTCTGCCACAGATGAGATCACCTCCGAGATCTGTCAGATCCATGGAGATGATCAGATCTAGGATCGGGAAGATCCAGGGGAGATCCAGGGGAGATCCCTAGATGGATCACATGACCACTAACCTGAAGATACTTGTATGTATTGCTAAGTCCTAGCATAGGGTTAATCCCGAAAAGGAGTAGGCTTCCCATGATCATGTGATATGAAAGTGGTAGTTGCAGTAGATGCGCAATACTTGCTGTCCTAGCCTTGATACTTGAGTTGACCTTGATGGACACTTTTAATCTATCCTTGATAACTGGTAGGGCATTTAGCTAGTGGCCCCAAACTAGGCAATAGTAAATAAATAAGACCACTACTCTTGTATAAACCAGCAGCCAGCAGCACTAATAGAGACTAGCCTATATAACCAGTCTAGAGGTCAAGAGAGCAAGACTGGGTTTCCCCAGCTTGCACTCCCTGCCTTATATATTGCCAATGCATGCACACAGACCAAGTACAGAAGGTCTATCCTAAATCTACATTATTTATGGACATCAATAGCATAACTGGCTCTATTATAAAGGTGAGGGAAAAGCATGGATCAGGAATGAGGAGTGAGGCAGTGGCCTCATGGATCAAGGAATGTAATGGAAGAGAAACCACACCATGAGAATGTGGAAGAATGGAAGACACACTGGTTTTAGTCTATGAATAAGACATGGCCACCTTAAAGCTAAGGAGATTCCATCTGAATCTCTGCCACAGATACAGACCCTAATCTAGATCCTAAAATCAGATATCATCAGGGACTGATCTAGATCTCATCTGAGATCTGCCACATTACATGACTGTTACCTTCATGCAAGAGAATACTCTAAATATTAGAACTTAGCCTTAGTCTAGGGTTATCCTTATAAGGCTACTTATTTGCATGATCACATGCTTCTGGTCACATGACTATGCAATCATTTGCATCACATGTTCAACAGTTCCCACAGTCATGTGCTGTGAACTGTCATATTCACTAGTCATGTAACAGCCTGTGTGTAATATGATGTAACTTATGCAAGGGGAGCAGATCATGAGTCATATTGGCTGAGTCAGAGAATGTTCTGGAATGAAAGAAGGGGAAAGTTCCAGGACATAAACAAAAAAGTGTTCAAGACACATGAAGGTAAACTGTGGCAAGAAAAAAGGAAAAAGAGATGGAGAATCATAACATGGTATTTGATCCTTGTTTTTCCTCTCTTTCCTCTCTTTCTTTGGCAGAACTTTTCAGAGACCATGTTTGGTCACATTATAAACTACCTCATTCAATTGTTTTCAACCAAGGACTGCAATTTGTTTTGGAATTTATAACAGAGCTTAATAGAGCATTAAAGATTACTCCTAAACTCTTCATAGTCTATTATCTGCAGACAGACAGCCAAACTGAGTGCATTAATCAGGAGCTGGAAAAGTACCTGCATGTTTTTGTTGCCAAGAAACAATGGGATTGGATAAAATGGGTAAAGCTGGCTAAATTTCACCATAATAATTCATTTTCTGCAGTTATGAAAACATCCCCATTTGCTATCACCAAATGTTTTCCTTCCCACCTGGGCTTTGAAGATCCATCTTCCTTCTTATTGTTTGCATCACAGCTTAACAAATCTTTTATGGCTATGAAGGACTTATTGGAAAAAGCTAGAACCTTTATAATAAACTGCAATCAGAAACCTTCCTATGCTTCTTTCCACTCTGATAATGCTGTTATGTTGTCAATGAAGAACCTTTCTCTTTCATTCCCATCCAAGAAACTGATACAATGTTGGGTCAGATCTTTCTGTATTCTTGATGTTCTTTCTAATACCATTTGACTTTCTCTTCCTTCCACTATGAAAATCCACCCAGTGGTCAATATTAGTCAAGTCAAACACTTATTGGAACCACTTGCAGAGCAAGAGATTATTACTCCTAATCCAGTAATAGTAACAGAGGAAGGTCATGTAAAATATAAAGTGGAGGCCATTATGGATTCCCATCTTTATTATAAAAAATTGGAGTATCTTGTTTATTGCAAGGCTATTTTCAGAAGGATTATACTTAGCAATCTTTCTCTGATGTTGTAAATGCTCTGAAGTTGATTGCTGAGTTTCATAAGCTTTATTCATCTGCCACTTGCTGTCTCTTTTCCATTAACCCACCCTCTTTTGCCTGAATATTTTACCCATGTGAAACTTTACTTCCAAAACTCTCTTGTAGTTTTCTTATCTGGAATCCAAGAACTAAAAATAGGGTAGTGTTATAACACCTTTTTCACTTTTCTGATCATATGACCTTATTTTATCTTCATCACATGGTTATCTAATCTTTTATTATATCAGGGCATGTAATAAGTTACCTGACTCAGGGCTTAGGGTTAGCCTTATGCCTTTAGATCCTGAAGGGTTAGTTTAATCTCTGTTTCTTCTCTTCTTTTCCATTCCTTGAAAGCTGGACTCATAATGATTCCCAAGGAGGCTTCTCTTCTTTTTGATCCCTGCACTACATATATAGGAACTCTTCCATTAGGGACTTGATCCATGCATGATACTGTAGCCTATATAAACTGTAGCACTATTATCTCAAAGCCCCAGCTTTGAGCACTTGTATTATACAGTGTTAACTTATTGTTCCCCTTACTTGCTTGTTTCTTTTCTTTGTGGGCTTGTAGCACATTAATCTTGGTGTGCATAACACACTGCAATCACATGAATGAATAACACTTTACTTTGGTGTGATATATTGTAGTAGGAACCATTGGCTATAACATTGCCCTATATATCATGTGATTCTGTTCAGATATAACCAAGATATGATCATTACAAGATGAACACCTTATTTGGCTGATTTATGTACTTTGGATTTGAAAGTTGAAATCTCTATCATATCAAGCTATATTTGTTGTTTCAAACAAAGATACATATGTAAACAGTATGTCTAAGTTTCAAACTACTCCCACATACTCTTATTCTCTACTTCCATTATTATGTGATTGAAACATAGCTATTGTATTGACTAAACAAACTAAGACTTGAGAGTTTATGCTAAGACTAATGGGTGCAATCCAGGCTTGTGCTAGAGGCCTTTAAACTAGAGGCCAGAGAACTAGGCAAGAGAAATGATACAGAGTCAGGGACTTGTATAAAGCACAAGACTCAAGTACACAAGACTGGGAAAACACAGGCTTAAACCTGGCCCTTTATATAGGCTACAAATTGGTGCACAGATTATATAGGTCTGGCCTACCCTAGACTAGTATAAGTAAGCTACCCAATGGCATAAAGGAAGTAGGGACCTAAAAGTATATAAGGCCAAAGTGAGGCAGTAATGTCAAGTTCTAGAAGATTCTAGACTTGTAATGAGTAAGGGAGTGACAATATAAAGATATGATGTGTGTTAGGATGAAGGAGTAAAGTGGTGAGGTTTCCCAGGATCACATGGTGTGACAATGTGAAAAATCAGAAGAAGAGTGAAATGAATGAAAAAATAAGAGTGCATTATTACAGTGATCTTTTACAGCTGATTAAAAGGCTATTATTCTTGCTTAACTTGATGCTAGCCACTCAGCTTGTATTATTGCCACTCAGCTTGGTATTGGATATGCTACTATATTAAGGCTATCTTCCCAAGAGTATTTAAACCTTTAGAAGTCCACTGGTGGTTGTCCACTTAAGCTTTCTTCTACCAATATTCACCATGCTATCCATTTCATCTCCTCTTGTAGAGCACAAAATACTGTTCAAGTAACCAAAGTACTCTCTGATCTTACCAATTAATCCCTTTATCCCAATACTATTCACTGGCACTTGAAAAAAGTGGCATGAAAGCTGTTTTCAAGTTGAAATGATCTCTTTTTTTATCAAAACATTACAAAGTCTGGTTAGACTTTGCATATGCTCACAAGAACTGGACTATAGAGGATTGAAAGAAGATAATATGGTCTAATGAGATTAAAATCAATTGCCTGGGATTAGATGGAAAGAAATGGGCATGGAAAAAGCCAGGTAAGAGACTCAGTAATAGGTTGATGGAAAATACCATTAAGCATAATAAAGACTCTATGATGATTTGAGACTATATAACTTGGGAGGAAATTGACTATGCTGCCAAGATAGATAGCAGGATGAATGGTGATCTTTACCTTCAAATTTTAAAAAATGAACTGCTAGAAACCATGTAGTATTATGGTCACAATTCTTATGATACTATTTTTCAGCAAAACAATAATCCAAGCATATTTGCAAAAAAAATCAGAAAGTGGCTGGAAGAACAGGATTTCAGGACTATAATATGGCCTGCATAGTTTTCTGACTCAACCCCATTGAACATCTCTGATAGTACCTTAAAAAAAGACATACTGAGTATAAAATTCCTTCCAAGAGTATAAAGGAGTTATAAAATAGGATTCAGGTGGAGTGGAAGAGGATATCAGTTTTAGAGTGTTAGAATTGATTGAGAGCATGCCTAGGAGGGTCCAGGCAGCACTCAAGGCAAAGGGAGGCTATATCAAGTACTAATAATATCCTACAAATCAAAAGTACATAACCAGTTGATGTTATGTACTCCAAGAGTACAAACTGAATTTCCACCAATACTAATAAGTGGCAGGGATAACAATAACAAAAAGTGGGCTTTTCAGACTAGAGCCCTGAACTAGGCAAAGAAGAGGATTGAGCCTTGACCCATGTAGGACATGAGCCACTTTGAAAGAAGACTAGGCTTGTGGCACTAGTAACAGAAGTGGTTAAGACTGGGTTGCCCCAAGTCTCTCTCTACCCCTTATATATTATGGACAAATGCACACAGATCAAGTACAGGAAAGGTAACTACCATCTATGGACCAATGGCAGTAAGTATGCAGAGCTGATAAATAAAAAAGCATAGGGCAGAGGGTAGGAGTGAGGCAGTGACCTCATGGACCAGAAATGTAGAAGAGTACCACATCATGAAGATGTGGGAGAATGGAAAGGAAGCATACTTGTAATAGCAGATATGAATGCAGCTAGGCAGCCATGAGGCTAAGGAGATTACCATCTAGATCTCTGCCACAGATCAATCCTAATCTAGATTCTATCTGAGATCTGCCATATAATGTGACCAATACTTATGAAACAGCTGCTGCCATCCTAGCCTCATGTCTCATGTCTTGGTGCTGTCCCAGTGGACACTGTTTCCTAAAGCTGTGGTTTTGTGCTAGACCACAGTGAACTAGGCAAAAGTGAAGAAAGAAAAGTCAAGGCCTTGTATAAAGCCCTAGAGCTCAAGTGCACAAGACTGGGGATTCCCAGCTTGTGCCAGCCCTTTATATATGCTACATGAATGGGCATGGACCATGTAACTAGGTCGGCCCTAAACTACTGCTATAGTAAGCAGACCAATGGCAGTAAAGGAGTGAGTACCTTAGCAGTTCCTCATGATAACTGCCAGGTAATGATGTCATGGTCTGGAGTGATCTAGAATGTGATTATCATGAAGGTGTGAAGTAGTGAAAAGGTGAAAAGTAAAAGTGTCCCACAGTCACATAATGTAAAAAAGTGAAAAAATAATTATAACAACTTATATATGGGGAATCTCTGAATAAGAATCAAACCTAAACCTAGGGTTATTCTTGTTTTGGCATTAAAGTCTTATGATCATGTGATAAGATCATTAGTATTTGCTGAGTACATAACAGTTCAATAAGGAGTTCATCCTGTAATGATCATATCTTGATGATATCTGAATAAAATCACATGATGTATAAAGCAATGTTGTAGCCAAGGGTTCCCACTACAATACATCCCACCAAAGTAAAGTATAATTTGTTCATGTGATTGTGATGTACTTTACATACCAGATTGGAGTTAGATATTGGGCTAGTTTTTGAAGTTACTGTAATCTTATGTCAGATGCCTCATATATGCCTTATGGTTGGCAATATATAAGGGACAAGGGCACAGACTATATTCTCTAGTCTAAAGTACTTGTTTCCTTTCTTCTGTTGACTTTACTCTAATATGGGCACCTCTCAAGGTATTCTGCTCTTTTTTAGGTTTTGAACCCATAACATTAAATCTATGTAATAATTACCATAAATGGAACTCTGAAGCATAATTTTACAACAATTAATTCAATGTTTTTATAGATATGGTAACTTTTTAAATAGAAATAAATTACATCTGATTTGAACAAAAGTGTCTTAATATTATGAATTTAAACCAACAACAAGAAAAAACCACCTTAAAGAGTGCCCAGACCAGAAAGAACAAAGAAATGGCAGCTCAGAGAAGGCACTAAGAAATAAGATAACAAGGTAATCAAGTGCTCTAGACTGGTTTTCCAGTCTATGCCTTTGCCCTTCTTTATATATTACTATCTACTATGCATTAACCAGGCCATAAGGAATATATGAGGTGTTATGACACTTTTTTCTTTTCTTGATCATGTGACCTTATCTTATCTTTATCACATGGTTATCTAATCTTTTATCTTATCAGGGCATGTGACAGGTCACATGACCTAGGGCATAGGGTTAGCCTCATGGCCTTCAGACCCTAAGCTTCTTTTCATTTCCATTGCTTCATTTTCATTTTAAAAGCTGGACCCTTGATGGTTTTTATGAATACTTCTCTTCTTTTTGATCCCCGTGCCTCATGCATGGGAACATTCCCATCAGGGATCTGGTCCATGCACAGTGTGCTGTAGTATATAACCTGTAGCCTTAGCATCCCAAGACCTCAGTCTTGAGCACTTGTATTATACTTGTGTTAACTTAAGAACTCCTTTTAATCCTACTCTTCTCTTACTGAGTTAGTGGCACTGCAATCTTGCAGTGCATAACATAAGGTAGCTAGTGTACAAAGAACAATGCTAAATAAATAATAGGGAAAAGGAAAACAAAATAGAAATCAATGGCAAATAGGAAGTAATTAGTAAAAAAGGGCAAGATAAAAGTAAGATGTGACATCAGAGAGCTAGGCCATAATATCAAAGAAAAGCTAGGCTATAATAAGTTAAAAGGGCTATGCTACATGAGGTAAAAGGCTAGATCAGGCTAGATCAGATCACATGGCATGACAAGAGATGAAATAAGATATGGTAAGGTAAAATGAGATAAAATGAGATAAAATAAAATAAAATAAAATAAGATCAAAGAAAGCAGTCAAAGATAGTAAAGAGTAAAGAGAACTTAGCTTAGGGTAAAAATAAAAAATAATCCTAGATAAGTAGTGCTAGTGTATAACACTTAGGACTTAAAATTTTTATATAAACTTATTATATATAGAAACAACTATAGTGGTACAAACATAGAACTGTGCATATGCATGTTTAACTTATGCACATGTTTTATTATTTAATATCTATGCCCAATTCATGATTTTTGACCTTTTTTATACTTTAGAAAAAGAAAGAGCTGCAGATTTCACATATAATCTCTTTAACCTATGCCATGATATTATGTTATTGTATCAGAAACTCTGTGATTTTATTACCTACATAAAAGATGCTCTGAAATAATATTCATAACAAGTTTTAGTTTTTCTTCTTTATCTTTAGTTGCAGAATATTTGATAAATAGTTCATTCATTTTCTTAGATATTTGAGAGGATATTTGAGATGCCATATATTTTTGCACTGCCAAGGAGATAGGATCTTTAAATCTATTCTGAACAAGAGTAAAGGAGTATTGCAGAACTAATATGAATTCTATAAAGGAGAATATAAAAGTTACTAAAATCCACAGTTATTAATTTACCAATGCCAATTTGAAGAGCAGCTTTTTGTGTTTCAGCTGTCTTTGTAGTCTAAAATTTTTGAAAGATTAGTATAATAACTATGTTTTCATAAAAATATTTACCAGACATGTTGTATTTATTGTTTGATGGGAATCCTAAAGATTAAAAAATAATTTAATAAATATAAAATATAACTAATATTGAATTTACTAAGTTGGATTGAGGAATGGCAACAATCTAAACCATAACATATGTAAATTATATATATTATAAAGATAAAAACTAACTAACTGTCTGTTTAAATTTTAAGTAAAAATATTCAAGTTATTATAAAGGTATTTTACCTGCTAAATATTTAAAAAAAATGTAGATTGCATAGTAATACTGTATTATATAACAAACTTACATCCTATTTAAATATTAGCTTATGTATATATAATTTATTTAGTAGTATTGTAGTACTTACCAGCTGAAATTTTTATATTTTAAAAATAATAAAATCATAGTAGAATTAATAGTATTAATATAATATATTATTAGTATATATATTTGCATTATAAACCAGGTAACTTACACCCTATTTTAAATTAAATACCAAGAACAGACATTGAAAAGTGATTTTTTTAAAATCTATAATATGTGATTTACCTCCTGTGAAAGAATGCTAATGTTAATTGTTTTCTAGAATATTGGTAAATTACATACTTGCTATTATTACAATAATAGTAAAGGAAATCAACATAAAGTAATCAGCAACCAGTATATTCTAATATAAATAAAAATGCTTACAAACTATTAGTAGAGTGATCACATAAGTAATAAAATTAGAAAATAAGCATTAATAATGCTTGGATTTTAGATTCATATTGGATTACCTACTTGCTATTAGTGGTAGAAGAGCCAAAAGCATAACATTAATGTAATTTCTAATTTAAATCCATATTAAATTACATACTTGCTGTAATAGAGAAGTTATAAGAGATATAATAACTAGTATTCTTATTTTAGATTGAAATTTCTTACCCACTATAATTATAAGAGCAGTAAACATATAGTTCTTAGCAAAACTCTAATTTTAAGTTCAAATTATTCCACCTACTTGCTATTAGTAAGAAAGTAACAGTAAATATAACCATTAATAAGATTCTTATTTTAAATTTATTTTAAATTACTTACTTGCTATTAGTAAAAGAGTAGAATAAAAAATAGTTATTAACATAATTCTCATTTTAGGCTAAAATAAGACTACATACAAGCTTTTAATGTAAGATTAGCAAAAAATAAAACCATTAGAAGAATTTTTATTTCAAATTCTAAAGAGATTACTTACCCACTATTAAAAGAAAAATAGAAATGCCATAATTATTAACAGAATTTTATTTTAAAATCAAGCTAAAGTCAATTACATTCTATTAAAAAGCAGTAAAAGACATAGTTATTAGTAGAATATGTTAAACAACTTACTTGCTATTAATAAGAGAGAAGTAAATAACATAATTATTAGCAAGATTTTCATTTTAAATTGACACTATGCCACTTACTTGCTGTTGATAAAGAGATAGTAAAATATATAACTATTAATAGAGTTTTTATTACAAATTTGCATTAGATTACTTACACGCTATTAATTAAAAAGTAGTAAAATGTACAATTGTTAGTAAAACTTAAATTTTAGATAAATATGAAATTATCTACTTGCTATTGTTATAAAAGGGGCAGAAAGCATAAATATTAGCAATATTTATTTATATTAAATTACTCACAAGCTTTTGACATAAAAGTAACAGGAAATATAGCAATTAATAAAGCATATATACTAAATTTATACTAAATCACTTACAAGCTATTAATAAATAGTCAGTTAAAAATACAATTATTAAAAGAGGTTTTAGTTCAATTCTAGATTAAACTAACCCACTGTTAGAAAGTATAGCTATTAGTAGCACTTCTATTTTAAATTTAAATTTTAAAAGTTACATTCTATTAATAAAAAGTAG